>JAECUM010076581.1:0-15561 GCA_016617855.1 Megalonaias nervosa
TATTTGACCGATTCACCAGCATTTAGCACACAGTTATTATTGTTAAAGCTGGATCAGCCTTGTCATTATATAAGGATAATTAGTTGTATGTTTCGGTTGTCCGTCGTGTCCGATGATGACACTAGTTGTGCTGCCCACGGTGACTACGCATGTGGTTTCTGCGTCCAAAGCTGGACGCATACAGGATGTTACAGGTTGGGCATGGAAAGTCTGTACACGTGATGGTCTGGGATGCCACGATGTACCGTTTTTTTTCTCGTAGCTGTGAGGAGTTGGCGGCGGCCATATTCCATTTGTTCGACAGTCTTTGCACCAGGTAGACCGTTATATATATATATATATATATATATATATATATATATATATATATATATATATATATATATATATATATATATATATATATATATATATATATATATATATATATATATATATATATATATATATATATATATAATCCCTGTTATAGCGTGTACCTTTTGGATGGACAATCAGTTCTATTACATATGTATAATCCGTATTATAATGTTCCTTCCGTGTAGACAATCAGTTCTATTTCATATACATCATACGCATTATAGTGTTCCTTCCGTGTAGACAATCAGTTCTATTACATATGTAGTAGTAGACTACATTGAGGTTTCTTAGACAAACCCCTATTTTGTATTAGGACGAAAGCATGATTACCCCCTCCCAGGCCCCCCGTTAGTCTAAACAAATGCGGAAAAAACTTTGTTGAGGCAACAGAATCTATTTCATTATTGATTACCTAACTCTAGGACCTACTACTGAATCATAATCGTCGTCACACAAAATAGGGTTGGCTAAGAAACGCCCATTATAGTCTACTACTGCGGCTTTTACTCGAATCGCGAGCGATCTATATTTATATTTCGCACAAAATTACTATACCTAACATTCACACAAAATTACTATACCTAACATTCACACAAAATTTCAATCCGCTATTAATTACTCGCTGGGATTTGCAGGCAAAACATCTGACTAATAAATTGAATGCACTATTAATAACTCGCTGGGGTTTTACAAAAATATCAAAAATTACATATATCTAAAGAGATCAGTGTCTGTGTTTCGTAAAGTTATATATCTAAATTGTATCTGTATATCTGTAAGAGCTCGGTGGACGAAGTGGTAAGGCATACAGACAAACGTTGGATCAACAAGTGGAAACGACTTTATGAGTTCGATTCCAGGAAAACGCTATAGACACATTGTCGGCGTTACGCGACAGATGCTATTATAATGGGGAAGGACCTGCGACGTATTGGAAAAGACCAATCATACTTAAACAGGTAATTGTTAACTTTTAAATAAAAATACTAATTCCAGGTGCAAATCGCCTGGCATCCCCGGACCTCAAGAAAGGGTGTTAATTTTAAAGCATCTGGGTTTCACTTAGTGGGTGTGCTTGATTACAAACTCGTTCGCGCTCAGCGATCCAACAATTGCAAAATTGAAAAAGAAAAATGGAAAAATAGAAATATAACAATTACCCATGATTTAAGAGATATCCAACGTCCTTCAACCTGGACGTCAGGTACTTCCGTTTGCTACTTTTTTTTCAGTATGGTTTTTTTGTACTGTGATTTATTGTTTACTATACCAAACATTGTCATAAACTTTACATGAATCGCGATTTATTGTAATAACCAATCTAGAAAATCCACCTTGCTAAAGTCAATACTATCAGACTTTTTATAATCTAACCCAAGTGTATTGATCCCATCAGAGCAGTATCTTGTATCATCAAAATTACAAAGATCAGATTTTATAATAACATCTGTTTCAATTTTATGACAATTTGACCTTACTGCCATAATCTCAACATAACCAGAAAATCCTTCTAACACAGCTTTATAATTATCGAATCCATCACCTTACCGAAATGTTTCTTTTTATTTTTTAGCTAATTTCTTAACTTTTTGATCAGCTAGTTTTAGACAGAACATTTTACTATGCAATCTGATAAACTCTACAATAGGAACCAAAACTGTCTCATCCTTAAATTTTCCTATTACTTTTATGTTATCATCACAGTGAAATCTGATGTATTTTGGATAATCTGAAAGATCAAACATCTCTTTGTTATGGTAAAACTCTTGATAAATATCATCAGATTTTATCTTGTACATAAGCGAGTCAGTGTCTGTAAATAACAATTCTGCATCAGTCCACTTAACGTTGACTAAATCGTAATGATATTGGTACTTTAGCCATTTTGATATTTCAAGTACTGCCATACCAACAAACAGGTTTATTTAACTTCAGATTTATCTTTCTTCGTTGAATGGCTACTAAAATTTCATCAAATATTTGCATACTGACAAAATCGTCAGATGCTACAAGTTCATTACGACGTTCCACGTTATGGACTATCTCGATATTGACTCGCTTTCTGATATTTTCTATGGTCTTGCTAAAGACGCTGTTATTCATAAGCTTGAAAAAGTGGGGGTTTTTAATTCTGTTTTGGCAGCTGCTCGTCGTGCTGTGTTTGAGTCTATATAACTCTTCATCCACGGCTATTGATTAAATTTTAGCACACAGTGAACGTTTCTTAGTTTTAACCCACGATCAACTGCTTGTTTCAGATTTTTATAGTGTAAAACGCATCTCCGTTTGTCAAGCAGATTAGGAACTAAATTTTTGACAACAGCTTTACCACTAGTGCTAGCACTAGACGAATAATTTCTCTGCTCATCGGATAATAAACTGTAGTCAATCAGTATCGACTCTGGACAGAATGTATAGTCGTTATGCTTATCATAAAGCTCAACAGGATAGTCAATATCAACTTCAACAAAATAACTAATATCATCCGGTATAGTTTTATCAGTTTCTTTGAAAAACTGTTCTTAGCTGAATCACCTAAACCCACCAACAGGCCTAGACTCCGAGAGGCCGCAACCATACAGATTATTAGCATCTAGATAGGCTATGAAACTTAATGGTTCTGTACTATCATAGTCTGGCAGACATTTATTATTAGTCCTTGCATATTTTTGTTATGACACTTTTTCCACCTCGGATTCCACATTCACCAAATTGAGCATATCAGGGTCTGTTAATAATTCTAGTTTTATTTTACTGGCCTTGAATAATGCGTCCCAACTTAGTCCGGGTTCCGAATAATACCACGCTGGGTCGAGGCCGTAGTTATCAGCGCTGACGTCTCTGAAATTTTCGAATACGTCTGCGAGCAACAGAAAGTTTGTGATAAGATATAGGTCATGATAATCTCCCAAGTATTTGCAGCCGAAAGAATCCCAAATCGGTTTCGCATAAGCATAATTATCATCACTAACACCTTCAAGATTTAACCTAGAATAAAACTTATTTTTGTCAGGTAGACACGTTTCATCAAATCTGCTCCAATCGTCTAGATATTCGTAGTGAAAAATTCCTTTTCGTGTCAATAAACTGCTAGCAGTTTCACCTAGATGTTCAGTCAAATTATAAAATTTACTGCAGCCTTTTACTAGCTCGTCCAGTGATGCTGCCATAAACTGCAGGCTATCAATAAATCTTATCTTGCCTAGTGTCACTGACATGTACTTTTCAGTGTTATTTGGGATGCAATTTAATTTTATTGTTGGTGTTAATTTTCAGTCGGTTTATTATATCTTTATTACCGAGCGCTTCAACTGTAATGTGAGAATCATATCCTCTCAAATTATGAAAAACAACAGGAACGAAATCTAGTGCGGAATTTTTAAAGTGCATTTGTCTTGTGCTGGACCACGATATTGTTTAGTAATATGACAGTGATCTTTTACTTTATCTTGAGGCAAACATCGCCTGCTCACAAATATAGCATATTTCTGCTGTATTAAATTCAGCTTCTTGTTTTAATGTTAGTGGTTTCATTGCTACTGTCTTAGCAAGTAACATCATTAGGAGATCAATTTCGTCGATAAGGTTCCTAAGCAACCAGACAGCAGGTTCCTCTTCACGATAAATCCTTACTTGTTTTGATAAAGATTTATCAGCAGAACAAACGACTTTTTACGCCGCTCCACAGGGAATATGCTCATGTATTATTCTTGTCGAAGATTTATCAGGGTTATTTTCTGCGCCTTGCACTGGAAGTAAAATGGACTCGAAATCTGCATATACTGTAAAGGCACTTTCATCTTGTGCCTGTAATTTGTAAATTGTAATATTTTCTCATCTTCGCCAGGCATAGATATGTTTTGAACATTAGAGCAGTATTCGAGGTGTTTATCAGGTACATGTTGGGATATACATCCGTGTAAACACCTGAGACAGAAATATTTCTTTACCTTATGCTTGTTATACTGATCTCCGACTAGCCCATTAAAGTTTTTAATCCACGCGTAATGATCTTTATAAAATAGTAACTTTACTGTTTTTTGTGATGCTAGGTCGCTGATACATCTGGAATATATATTTTGTTTATCATCGACACCAAATACATCAATAACTCCAGGTAACAGGAGATTGTTCTGTTTTCGAATTTGGAATTTGATATTCAGAAACAGGAAAGACAATCCGGCTAAAGTTTAGATTATTAACATGACCAGTATAATTTGATACTAGATAAGGATGATTTCGTGCTGGAAATAACGCTGATAATACTAACCATTGTAAACATTTATTATCATACTTATTTACATTGATAAACCATCTTGAGGTTTTTTATCGTAATTGGGAGTTCGACATATGAGCTATCTCGCAGTGAATTATATTTCATGGTGTGGAAAAGTATTTCCGTTTTCTTATCAAATTTCCAGCCAGACCCAGATGTAGTGTACTCATCTATTTTCTTCCATACCTCCCGAAATATATTATCTGACAACGATATCAAATATGTCCCGGTTAAAATTCGACAAGATTTTGATGTAGTATAAGGATAGGCAAATTCCTCACGTTGCCTACTAGCAAGCTGCTCTGTCGCAAGTTGCTCTGACGTAGGCGTCTGATCGAAAATAAAACCATCCTTAGCTTTCTGTGGGGATTTCAGAGATATGTTTACCGTAGAAAGCTTTACATAACACTGAACTATTATTTTCAAGCCCTTGTGCGTAGCAAGCAGGGCTCTGATTGTTGGCTGAAGCAGATGATATAAGTCTGTGGTAGAAAACTTTGTAAGTAAACGTTTATTACCGAATCGAAAACGGAATTTATAACTAAAACGAACATCAAAATCTTCACTTTGTGTAACAACAAGAAAACATACAAGGTAAGGGAGGTAGGATTAATTTTAAACAAGCTCGTCCAGTAATATCAACTAACTTAGAGACAGAAGAAGAAAAAATATTTTCTTTGATTTCAGCAGCTGCAAAATATTTTAACATTTGTTCAGCATCAGTCCAACGTGTTACAGATGGAATTACAAAATCCGCCTTTTCAAGAACAACCTTCTTTCAATACGAATCACCTGCTATTTAAAATATTTGCTACCTCACTATTCGTCAGGCAGAAATTGAGATATTTATTTAAGGTTTCCTTGTCGTATTCGACAAATATCTTTCCATGTCGAAGTATATGATCAAGTTATATACTGCTTAACAAAATCAAATTATATTCTTTCTCTTTCTACCTCAAAACGAGCTACCACGTTACACGTTATTGCCACCACGAAACATGTTTCTTACAGCCTCTTCCAGATAAAAGGGATTTATAATATTAGCTCGAGTAACATATTTAATAATTAGCATAAAATTGCGATTGCAGGGTGCTTGCACCCCAAGCTCTCCAAAGCAGAGCTGTTCAAAGATCAATTTTCAGAATATCTTTTAGATCTTCCCTTGTCAAACAGCAGTGAGCCCATTTCAAAACAGTGGCTCTATCATATCTAACAAATATTATTTTATATTTCTCAAGCTCTTGTGCCTCCGAATCTGTCAGTAGCACATCAAACGCAGAGTAAGCATTGTATTCAACGAGAACATTTACATACTTTTTTCTGTTTGTTGATTAGTCGTAATCAGCTTCACAGCGTCGAATAAGAAGTTCATATTTAAGATTTTAGTTCTGACTATTCTTTTTATTTCGTCCGGCACTCTATTAAGTAAATTAGATAAAAGTCTTATGTAGTAAATGTCTCAAACAAATTTCTTGTTTGCGAAAAGTGTCAGATTTTTACGCCGTTATTGATCGTGATACAGCGGATCAGCCAGCCAATCAGAATTTGAGTTATTCCAATAATAAGCAGCATGTGAAACATCAGGATTCGAAGAATCCCCAGTTTGATCTATAAACATATCTATTTTCTGTCTACGAGGATAAATTTGCAGATGACCCAGGTATAGTACATCAAGATGAACAAATTTATATCGCAGCAAAATCGCGGAATAATGTAAAATATCATCTCGCTAAGAAGACAAAAAAGTTTAATTTTACTGTCTCTGAACATCAAATATTCTGGGAGTTATTAAAGCCGTTTATGAACCGTGGATAGTCAGAAGTTGATGGCTGTCGAAAAATATAAAATTTGATTTTATATTTGTTTTAGATTTTTAACTTGGAGAGAGAGAGAGAGAGAGCGTACTAGCAACAACACGAAGACAATATTTAATATCACTGTGCAGGCCAGTGAAATGTAAGTCTGTCCTTTTGAAATACGAAAAGATTTATTGTGACTGGATGAAAGATTTTTGATTTCACTAGTTGGTATCCAGCTATTAAAATTGTCGCCGTAGCCTCTCCATTTAACCAAACATTTCTTTCCTTTTCTTGCTATCACTCGCTCGATAATAAATATATCCTGCTCTGTCCGCTGTAGCTCCTGTTCATAGAAACTTCCAATAATTTCTTCTCCCGCTGAATCTTTCAGCTTTTAAGTTACAGGTATTGTTGTTAAAATTTTGTCCAGAACAAATACTTCCTCGGACCAGTTAGGAGTGAATCCTTTACCAACAGTTTTCTTCACTAACGAAATTCTATCTCTATCATCAGCTTTAAATTTATGTTTTCGGTACATATTCATATTTGCCACTACCGTTTTATTAATAGCTTCCTTTGGTGACATTCCAATTGTGTTATGTTTTGTGTTATTATAATCCGACACGATCTTTGGCAGATAGTCGACGTATTTGCTAGTATTCTTGGCTGCAAGTTACTTGTAAATCTTCTCTTTTAGCGTACAATTAAATCTCTCGATGTTGACACTTTTCCTTTCATTCCCTGTGATGAATTTAGTGATGTTATTTTGTTCTAGAAACTGCTCGAATTGCTTATTAAAAAACTCCTCTCCGTGATCTGTCCATACCTTATTCGGTTTTCTTTCTGTGCTGATAATAATATCTCTCAAAGAATCGGTTATAGACTTACCTGTTTTATTTGTAACAGGCACACTAAACGCATATTTATTTAAAATATCAACTACATTCATCAGGTACCTAATGTTATCATTATGCTTTGCAATATTTGACATATCAGCTAGATCTATTGCCAATATATCACCAGCTGAGTTTGCGACAACTTTTAGTGGAGGAAACATTTTTTTAGGTTTCTGAAGTTAATGAGCGAGAGCGCTCTGCATTCCATCGTCATAAATACATTTTTACCGAGTCGGGGCTGTCCAAGCCGAGACTCTCCAAGTCCAAGCTCATAATTTGCTCCAATGATACCTTGTACCAGTTACGATCAATTCGCTCCCTTATTCCCTTCTGTCTCATATCGCTTAGCTCATCGAGCATAATACGGTCACAACCAGTTTTATCGTTTTCGTTGTTACGGTAGCATATATCATGTTGCATTACGATTGCGTCGACTTGATTGTACGGCTCCTCCCGGGGATAGGATTGTCATTTTGATCAAGATGTTTGTCGAGTGGGTTACATGGACCTGTATACTTGTGGCGTGGTAATGTCCACCCACCTTAAGGTTTCGGTAATTTAGCAATTAACTTGTGAATAACTAAGCCGGATCCGATTACAGCCCGTTGATTACAACACTGGCAATAAGTTATTGTTTTATCTTGCTCGAGATACAGATCGTAGTCTCTTCACATTTACACGCTTTGCTTGAGAACTGGCTTTGCATTTTTGTTATAATTTAATCGTCAACTAAAGTAGTATTAGAAAGTCTTGGCATTCCCTGATCTCCAGGTAATAGTGAATCACTTTTGAGAAACATACTCTTTTTCCGACCACAGGCAGCACAAATACTTTTCAGCATTAGTTGGTTATTCCTAGTAGGTTCAGTAGTTTCATTTGTATTTTCCGTTTTACTTCCTTATTTCGGGCAATATGTGGTCATTTTTATATTTGCTTGTAAGTTCAAATTGCAATTTTGTCGTTTTCCAGGCTTACTTTAGGTGTGAATTGTAATATAAATTTCAAAAAATCATCTAGTCCAAAGGACTGGGACATTTGTTTGATAAACATAACGCAGTAATATTCACAACCTGCAGTACCAACTGGCTGTAGTTGATCAGACGAATAATTGATTTTTTTTGTACTTTTGGGACGCTAGCACGTACTGTTTGATAATATCACTTGGCAGCAGCCCTAACGAATCAAAATAATTGTTTTTATAAAGAACTACCCAATGCGTGCCAGTTCCATCGTTGAAATTTTGGATATTTATAACACAACTTCTCCTTCCAGGTTGAAGTTAGAACTCATCTTTACAAAATACTCCTTGAAATCCGCTGACATCTTTCAATTTATCTAAGATCTCAAAGTTGCTCAACAGATGGATCGCAGAGCGATCTACCTCCTGGTACCGGGTTGCATTAGTGCCCTCCCACGTCCTATCCCCAACAGATTGGGAAGTAGACTTCCCGCTATTCCTACTAGCAACGGACCTATGAATCCACCTTGGACTGCTTTCCGATTCGTCTTGTTTTTAGTTGTTTTACGTTTCTTTGCTGTTTTACGTTTCTGAACGCTTCGTGTTTTACTTGAAATCGCTAGCTATTTAGGCATTTTTCATTTGTAATCATTAGACAAAAGTGAAATGCTACACTGTTTGATACCGTCACCCGACACAGCCTTCTTCGTGGCTCCGGATACGTCGCCCGAGGCAGCAGCTATCCCCAGGGTACCCAATACTGGCAGCAGTTTGGGTAGCACTGTTTTTGCAGTAGTTGCCAGTGCAGGTCCCAGAAAACCACCACTGATCACTTGCGATCTAGACATTGCGGTAACTTGCGCTACTGATAAATTTAAACTAAAACGTTTTTCCAGTCGTATTTTATTGATTTGCCGCTGTGTTAACATTGCGACCGGGTTTCTGAAATCTATTTTTAGCGAAACAGACTGTCGTTTAACAATAGCTTGTGTTAGTTTTTTCACTTGTCCCGGCGATAAATTCACCTCGTGTATAATATATTTCATTCTGTATTTATTTTTCTTCTGGTGGATAAAATTTGTAATGCAGTAATTTCGCCGCTTGTTAAAGGATCAATACATTCTGTCCGCTTTTCTGATAAAACATTTCAAGTGCAGAGGACCTGGCGGTCTTTTAATCAGAAAATCAGTACATTCCCAAGCACATAACACTTGGCATTCAAATATGGACGGTCATCCTGCCCTTGGTAGAATCTATCATTAAGAATCTGTCAGATACATAAGCATAAGCATAATAATTAATAGCTCATAGAGCCTGTCCAAGTGACCACGTGACTTCAATGTCTGACGTTGACCCGATAGATTGTTCGCTATGCTTACTGACAGCAAAGTGAAATATCGGATAAAGCGTTCTTAATTCTTCGTTGATCGACGGAATGACACGTGGCATCCAAAATACTAATCGTGAAATTACAAACTGAGCAGCATCACCACCAGCTCGCATTAGACAATCGCTTTGATCGACTCGGTTAAGTATAAGTGTATGTTTTATTCCACGAAATACTTTGTTGTAATCTCTGCAAAATCTGAATATTGTACTAAGCCGAAGAATCATGGTTATTTGATGTGAATTATCTGTAAACGCTCTTCGTTTAGCGTAACCTTCGTTGTACGCTCTATTTCTGATAGGTGTACGTGTTATTCTGTTTACGAAAGGTATCATTTGTGTTGATGTAGCTGCCGCACCTGGTGTATCAATTCTAATAATATTACACACGGTTGTCAGCAAAGTTCTTACAACATCAACATTTGCATCTGCAGCTGGTCCAACAATTCCAAGATCTAAAGTATTATTAAGAAGAAAAGCTCTCACTAAAATCAGATCAGCAGCAGCATCAGCGCCAGTTGCAGTTTCATTCAAATTATTTGGTCTAAATTCAGATGAAATATTTCCAGTTCCGATATCTTTAAACCACAGCATATTTGTTGCAGCAGATCTCGAGTAGTCGTCGCTGAATGAAACTCTATTAAGAATAGTACTTGCAATTGGCAAGTGCATATAAATATCTTCTACTGTTT
Source organism: Megalonaias nervosa (assembly GCA_016617855.1). NCBI lineage: Eukaryota > Metazoa > Mollusca > Bivalvia > Unionida > Unionidae > Megalonaias > Megalonaias nervosa. Next base: position 10,368 of record JAECUM010076581.1, read on the forward strand.
GATTAGCTAGCTCATATCTGGCACTTCTAAGCAAACTCTAACCGTTATTAACAAGTGTCACTTGTTTACCAGCAGGTACTACTTCCCCAGCTGCTGTTCTAACACTTCCTCGTACTTCAAGTACGGCATTGTGTGGTAGCAAAACACGTCCTCGTCTCTTGTATAAAAAGTTAGAATGCCAGTTTTCTTAGGTTGTTTGAATTTTCATCGAGATATTCAAAATACTCAAATGCTGTTGTTAAGTGATCTGTTGGCATTTCCTCTGTCAGGTCAAAGTAATTTTTGACAGATATTCTATATCTGTTATTGTTAGACAAAAATTAGAACGCCGCAATATCTGGTCGAATTTATCTAATTTCTTCGCCGGGCGGAGATAGCAGTTTTTGTTTTTTTTTTTTTTTTTTTGTTTTCGTTTTTATCAGCGCCATAGTAGTTTCTGATGCTGGTGATATTTCAGAAATTGCTTGTTTTATATCCCCGTCGCTTACGATAGGTGTAATCGGTGGTCCACCCTTAATTTTATCAGCAATCTTCTGTCCAAAAGCTGAAACTGCTGCAGAATACGCTCCCGTGGCAAAAGCTTTTGATGCGTCTAACGCGATAAGATCTATTTTTTGGCAATTCCAGATATATTTTCAATTAATTTAGAGAATACATTTCCAAAGAAAATCGTAACAACGGACCGATGCTAATTGTAGTGGTAACATCAATAATAAAACTATTTTTCAAAGTAATTCTGGCACGCAATGTGTTATAGTTTGGAATGAGCTCAAAATTATCTGATGCAGATTCATCCTTAGCTATAATTAAAAGCTTTATTGCTTTATTTAGATCTGTAACGTTATAAGCGCCTTGCTTTATCTTGACAGAAGTCCAGATCGGGCCAGGTGGCTGAATTGTTTTAAATGTAAAATCGTCATTCAAATTAGTTCTCATATTTGCCATAGCATGCCAAGCAGTAGCTGAAACTAAATCTATTTTGTATTGTTCATCGCTGTCAAGTTCGATTGGTAGATTATAAATAACAGAGAAGTCTGCACTGTCCGCTCCAGTCCGTGATGAATCAAGCATTAACGTTGTTGATAACATTCTTATTTTATTTGATAGATAAAACTGAACTGTTGGCAGTTTGTGTCTTGCGGTTCGCGAATTAAATCACTATGTAAAATATAATATTCGTCGGATGTTAAATAACCGTTTGATCTGAGATTATCTAAAATTTCAACAATTTCGTTGTCAATTTATGTGCTCGGATTTCCAGTTTCCTTTGATGCTATTAATAAAATCAGTCTATCAACTATTTCGGCGGTCGAGTTAAAGATCTTCAGACCATGACCTTCTTTTATTTATTGTTCATCAATTCTTTTAGCTAAGTTTTCTAATAACACTGTTTTGTATTTAAATCCCGTTGCTTGCTTTCTTATGTTATTAAGTACAGTATTGTAAAGATCAGAAACAATAAATTCTCTGTGCATATTAAAATAATTTTTTTTCTAATTATAATTAGTAGATTCTCTGATCTCATTAAAAACCACTCTAATTTTTGTATTATAATTCCTAATTTTCTGATGTAATTATCTACCGCATCATCACCCATTTCTCTTAAATCATCGACCATTAATTTATTTGCGCCAAAAAATTTCCCCTCAAAATCTCTTAACTCCGTAACATCTACTGGATATAAAGCTCCTCTCATTAATTTATTGATCGTTTCCAGAAAAGCAGCCACATATTTATCACCATCTCTAGCAATATTGCAGCTTGCCGGACAGCTGGATCTATTCGCTCAATAATTTGCTCTACAACTTGTTTTTGCTCCTCTTCAAGAATACCTAGTGATCCTTTCTCCGATTATTTTTTAAGATCTTCCGGTGATGCCGCAGAAATATCTGGCTGTTTGCCAAGTACTGCTTCGGTAACTGGTATAAAAAGTCTAGCATTTTCGTCTGCCGTCTGCTGTAGACCTCGACGTTCCTGCTCAACCTTATTTTGAAAGCCGCTCTAGTTGCAACAAATTTCTTTATAACCTCTATTCGTTTTTCGTCCAATTTTTATTTTATTTATTTTGTTAGACTAATTTTAGATTGTGGCCGTATGACCAGTTTACCGTTAGATTGATTTTCACAGTCTAAAAACCTGACTATTCTGCATCTGAACATACGACTTTGATCTCTTGCTAGCTTATCAAATAAAAAAAAACTGTCTCTGCCATCACTAGTAGCGTTATGATAAAGTTCGGCAAATTTGTCTTTTATACACCCCCGCATTGTCTTGTGATATGTTTTGAACGTCAATATTGTCTAGACCAGCAAATATTATGAAACATCCTGTATTTCGCCTGATAAATCTGTCCACGTTATAACATCATTCAGCTAAGTAGATTGCATTACATTTTCTGTTGCGGAACAGTGCAAAATATGATTTTGCATTGTTTACCTCAGCATTGCTGAGCGGAATGTCATCAAACACAATAAATATTATGTTCGTCAGAGTCTAGCTCAGCAACGGGAATTAGATCTTCGGGTTCCTTTATGATAAATATATCATTGCCTACGCCAAGTTCATTTTTCAGCTTTTCTTTATATTCGCAAAGCAGTTCGTATTTATTTTGTTGTGGATTTATAGTGCAGATAAAAACTCGATCGTAGTTTAAGAGGTCGTAAAGTAACAGATACATCAGAAAGTTAGTTTTGCCCGATTCAGTTCATCCTACTATCAGATAATGACAGTCCGGTAGGTTGTGGTTATGCTGATGTTTAATTGATCGGTCCGTGTCAAAGTTGATTATGCTCATTCTATACCAGGTATTGACAAAATTTTATCTCGCAGTAATAATAAGAATGAGCTATTGCACAAAATTTGGTACATTAATTGACAGCTCAACCGACCAAAACAGCTTCAGCTACGACCACTACGGCTGGTGTAGATTTAACAAATTATTAAAAAAGGGAATACAATGACTTGTAACTTAAGTATATCAGGTCAGCGAGTGCTAGACCTTGAGACAACATATCCACCAATCAATCCAGATAACTGACAAGCAGCACGCTTTGCACAACTTAGTGTGGTCAGTAATGGTAAGTTATCGTTGTCGGGTGGAAAGATGACTAGAAATATCAATATAAGTAAACAAATAATTGTAAATCTTGAGACCGAATACCCCTCTCCCCAACATAAATAATTGACAGGCGGTAAGCTATGTACAACTTAGCTCGGTAGATAATTCTAAGTTGTCATTATCTGGTGGGATGATGGCTGGAAACATAGATATGGGGTGGGAAATTAATATTATATACTCAACGATTCTGTAACAAATGTAAAGTTTGTCAAGGATAACTTTGTAATAAAATCGGGTGATACTATGGTGAGAAAACTAGATAAGGGATCGAATAAGATAACAACTACGGCAGTTCCATCAGCGGTATCATATTACACAAATAAAAATTACGTCGACGATAACATAGAAACAAATATTGCATCACGAGTTGCAAAATCCGGTGATACGATGACAGGTATGTTAAGTATGGGCTTGAATAAAATAACAACGACTTAGAATCTTGTCGCCAAATTTGATCTTACAAATAAATTTTATGTTGACGCTCAAATAAGTGCAGTATTGTTGAGTGGAATTGCTACAACAGATGCTAATTATCTTAAAAACTCCGGTGGTACAGTTACAGGTGCAATCGATATGGTCGCCAATAAGATAACTTCCACGTATGTGCCTGTATCTATATCCAATCTTACCAATAAACAGTACGCGGATAGTGTTATGAAATCACAAGCGATTGGTAGTAGTACAAAACGGGTTAAAAGTAATGACAGTCATATTTCACATCTCGCTTATGCTAGAAGAAATCGTTGGGGTTTTGTTGCAACTGCGTCAAGTTATTATTCGGATACTAATGTAAGTTATGCGTTTGCGTTTAGCAGCCCTTTATCTGACGGGTTAGAGTGGGTTGCCGACGGAGAACAATCTAATTTCTGGATCAAAATAGAGTGTTTAGAAGAAGTTGCAATATGAAGATTTAAATTACGAGGTAGAATATACACTAATGTGGGAAGAATTTATAACTGGCAATGACAAGGATCGATTGATGATTCGACATGGACTACGCTTCATACGGAATCGGATTTCTATATTTCTAACACTATTCACTTTTTACTTGGTCCTGAAAAAAACAACATGAACAAGTTCTTGTGTTTCCGGGTTTATGTTGATGTCGCTGACAGTCTATATATAAGTTTGATGATGTTTCAGATATATACACTTGACGATTTAATGTAATTGTAATATATAATGTCTATTGATTCTCCATCGATCAGGGTCGCAAAAGAGTTTTATAATTTTATACTAAACCCAAAAACGGAGATCGAAATAGCTGATGTTGATTAGCTAGACCCGGAACGTGTTGAGGATGGAAGAGCTGTGAATATGATTGCTCGAATGAAAAAATTAACTTTATGTTCCCCTGGTTTAACTGAGAACAGCTATAACTTTGACAGGGTTTCAGGAATGAGAGGCCCTGAACTGAGATACGCGATCAGAGACTTTGATATAATTAGCAAATACTTTCCAGTAAGTGACTGCGAGGAACGGCGGTTAAAGGTTGAAAAATATTTGATAAATACACTGCTTGAGCTAAATAAAGAAATCGTCTTGACGATTGATAAATCCAACCTTGTAAAAACAAAATTTCATGGTGGTAAGAAACCCGAGCAAGAGCAACTAAAGAAGATTCACGACGAGCTCGACAAACTAGCTGAAACAACAAAACACAAGTTTCTTAAAAATCATAAGCTCAATGACTCGTTTGCTAAACGTTTAATATTTTGTGTACTCGGTATGGACTATTATGATAAAAAGACGCTGCTTGAAATAGTGGATAACAGTGCTTACATTAACCTGCTAACAACAGCATATCTAGTTCTTATAGACTCTCTCACCGGCGATGCAGAAAAGTATAGCGTATATCACATTAATGCTGCACTAAACGCAGTATCAGAAACTGAGTCCAGGATTCAGTTATATGATAATCTCGAACGAGACATATTTTGTCAAAAGCTTGACGAAATTACAACTATAAAACCTGGAATTGATGAAGATTATGAAATACATAATAGTTCTAAAAAACCTGCGTTAAAAAACTATATAACAGAAGCTGGAAAGTTACTGACAGAAGCAAAATACAGA
>JAECUM010076585.1:0-15895 GCA_016617855.1 Megalonaias nervosa
TGCACTAGAACCGTCCCACTGTGCATAAAATATGAAATAATACAATCTTGGCAACACAGTTTACGAAGAGCAGACACTAGCAGATAAAGCATAGGTGTGTCTTTTCAAGACAAATTGTTTCGGGGCCCCGAGTGGCTTTTGTACATAAATTATGATTAAATATGGCGGACCCGTGTCAGCTATCTTGCTTCAGTTGAACGGTGTACAAATCTCAGTTACACTGTTATTAGACCAATGACGACAGACAACCGAGTCGTCAATACGGCCAACAAATTATGAACGTGAAACGTGTTCCTGGTTAGGGCAATGTAGACGTTTCCTGACAAAATAATTTCATCCGTAAAACTACGCTATAAATATTGTAAACAAGCATGGCTTCCATCATGTGCAGACTCTAATTGTAGCAAATTTAATTGTACGTTTCTTTGTTTAAAAATTATTTGCAAGAATGTCATTGCTGGTATGATTGTTGGAAGCTATGTTGATGACGAATGTGTTAATTCTCCTTTTATAATTTGACCGAGAAGCTATTTTCCTAAATGCGAATAGCCGGTCACAAAAACGCGAATAGTCGGTCACTTTTGCACTTTTGAAAAACACAGTTTACGGTTTACGTGGTATGACGGAGTGCGCATATATATATATATATATATATATATATATATATATATATATATATATATATATATATATATATATATATATATATATATATAAACCATAACTTCAACCATATTCCATCCTTGTTTGGGAATGTGCGCATGTCCTAGAGGATTAAAACACTGGTTCATAATTGATAAGTGATAGGTACCTTTTACTCACGTGGCGAATTTGATTCCAGCTTTTGGACAAACTAGAAGACCCTTAGTAATTGTATTACTACTACTACACACACACATACACACACACGTATATTAAGTACATTTGGATGCAGATAACTTTGGTGTATCTGCACGAGTTGTAGCTGTCAAATAAATCGACGTTTAGCAACAATAGTACATTTTTGACAGGGCAATCAACGATCTATCACACAATTGAAAAACAACATATTTATCTCCTTTATAAAATGACAATACTTTAAGCACAGAAATACTTCCAACTGGTCATTTTATTGCATCCTTAATCTCAGTAAGTGACTTCCAGGTTCTCTTGGGATGTGGTATTAAAGTAAATAGGAATGACCACAGAATTTATATCTTCAGATGAATTTGTCACTCCTGTTTCATATGTACTCATTTTTAACGTACCAATTCCTTTTGTTTTGATTAGTTCAATTAAAAAAAAAACGTAAAATAATTTGCAGGAAGCAATAGGGAATTGTTATACTCCTCTTACTGCCAGGTGGCATGTGCGTTATGTATATTATCAGTTTGCAAAAGTGAACCAGTCGGTGAACAAAAATGTCTAAAGCCACTTCCGTTTCTAACTGCTGAAGTGTTTACAAATTCTGACAATGGTTTAGATAGCTCCTGAAAGCATACACGAGTTGTCAGTACAGGTGCATAAATTGCAAACGGTTGCATCTAGATTGATATTCCTCGGCGTCAGATAATGGGATATCAGAAGGTAAATGAAGCAGCAGGCAAAGAGGTTAAATGAGGTTTTCATGTTTACTACATCGATAAAACTCAACATTTCGGTATTTTATGCAACATGCGGGCGAGAGAAACTCCCATGGTCGTATTGCATTACATTAGTTGGGTGGCTAGAAAAATCAGCAATGCCCACATGAGAATCATCGTAATGCCACGATTGTTTTAATGGATTGTCAAAACCAATGAAACATTCACCGGAGCTGGAATTGTGTGTGTGTGTGTGTGTGTGTGTGTGTGTGTGTGTGTGAGAGAGAGAGAGAGAGAGAGATTATCCTTAGTAGTAATATATATATATATATATATATATATATATATATATATATATATATATATATATACTATATATATATATATATATATATATATATATATATATGGACATGAAAAGAAAAGGAACACTGAGCCATAATGGTTGTGGAACTTTCCTTAATGCAGTCAAATATGTCTTAGAGTAACATGTTCATATTTGATCGAGGTCATTTATGTTTTGCCTGAAACATTGATATACCTTTACATTATAATGCGGAATGTAGAAAACTTTGGAAGTGTACACTTTTGTGACGTTCTCTGTACTAAAACACCAAACGTTTACATGCTGTTATCCTATCCATATTTAAATGTAAACACTTTTATTTACATAGTTACATGTAAGAACAACGATGTAAACAGTTTGCTGTGTGCAAACGTTTGCCAGAGCAAGGTCTTCGTGCTCAAATTATTCCTTGATGATACGGTTAACGTATGCACACAATAAACAGCGTTATGCGCATATATTCTTGTAAATATTTGATTGCTGACTACGAGTTTACTAGTGTCTCTAAGTACATAGATCTTGTAAGTATTGAACCTAATTTTCAGCGTTGATTATGTAATTTTGAATTAACATTTATTAAGCGTGCATGGTTTATTTATTGCGTTTTGATTCTTTTCTTCTTGTTTTGTCTGCACACAGTAGGTAACTTGCGAGATATTTAGGCCTGACTCATGAATGACTATAAATTTTACATACTTTGCAAATGTGTGTTTGGCTGGTTTGGTTATGTGTTGGTGACTTATGGCACATCGTCCTATGAAAGATATCATGGCACATTGACATTTGAAGTATATAATGGCACATCGACATATGAAGTATATCATGGCACATCGACACATGAAGTTTATCATGGCACATCGACACATGAAGTGTATCATCGCACATCGACACATGAAGTTTATCATGGCACATCGAAACATGAAGATATGCTGCTGAGACAAGAAGAGTAAAGTGCCTGGCACAGTGAGGCACTACGGTAGCCGACTAGGGCTGATCCGATGGTTCCCCCCATCCTCGCGAGTCCTATGCACGCTAATTGCTGCGCGGACGTTTGAAGTGTCTATTATTATGTCATGACTAAAGTCAGGAAATTAGTTTTTATTGAATGTTCCGACCTTACTCGTAAATGCATGTCCTAATTCGTACTTATATCAGTCTCTACCTTACGTTTTCTCCTTTTTCTCAATTAACCAATGAACTGTCCTGTCCACAGCACAATGCATCCATTCTGTTTCAGTTCGCATAGGAAACTCTTGACCTATCAGCAGACATACATCTTACCTTGTTCGATTCACTAGATAGCTTGGCTACAACATATCAATACATCTTTGGTATTAAGTGGCCCACGCATACGCTCTTATTATTTCCTCATGGGTCATATGAAATGATTTGTGTGAGCTTCATTAGGCGCTAAAACATACTATAACGTAATGTCTAAGAATAGTGATGGATATGTTTGTTCGTAACTTTGCACTGGACCTTTATCCGTAAATAACACATGTTTATTGAGCAAATGAGTTGAAATAACTGCATATCTGTCTGTTCGGACTTATCTCTCCATAGTCCGATTAATGACGATTTATCATATTTGGTACACAATGCTACCCATGCGATAACCATAGCAGCGTAGCTGTTTAGAGACACAGGTCACACACGTGATAACCATAGCCACAAAGCTGTTTAGAGACACAGGTTATCCATGTGATAATTATAGCCACATAGCTGTGTAGAGACACAGGCTACCCATATTTGTTATCACCTTTTAAATATGCATTCATATCAGAATGACAAAAAATAGGTTGCATATATAAGGGATTTTGAGTTAAGACCCCTGGATCAAAGTCTGGGAGAAATGTGATGCCATGGCGACCCATGGAACAGTTTAAACATCGATTTTAATCTATATCCGATGCATCTCGTTTTTATTCGTCTCAGACTGGAACAAAAAGCAAAAGATTGGCATGAAAGATGACTGAGATTTAAGTGAACTAGATATTTCTAAGAAGATTAATTGAAAGAAATATTGAATTACGAAGTGGTGTTCACAGTTAGAATTTCTTGAATACATCAACGCCATTACACACTGCCAAATTATCCCTTTTGCTTGGTCGTGTTATGCAAGATATTCTTGAAAGCGATTTATTTGCCAAAATCTGTGGCTTCAGAAGAGCACATTATTAGAATATATACAATTAATAGGTGTGAATAGGCAACACGTGCAATACATGCGTGTATAGACAGATACATAGGGACAACTCATTACTTTTGCCGTTTAAGTGGCACACTACGCGAAAACAAAAGAACTACAGATGTCGTATATTATTATTATTATTATTATTATTATCATTATTATTAAAAACTCATGGTTTTACAGGCCATAACTTACACATTTGAGGATATTCTACAAACGTTACAATGTTACCTTTTTTTATTTTGAAAACAGGGAATACTTTATTACAGTTTTCTAAAAGGATGGTTGCTCCGAATATTTGAAATTTTGGTTATAGAAATTGTGGAGGTTTGAAACGTTGCTAATCATAGCTGATATGACCTTATCTTTTTTAGTCTCTTAATATTTTTGCTGCTGATGGTAACTGCACAAAAGGAAAAAAAAAATCAAAAGAAACAAACTAAAAATGCAATGTTGTCTTTGACCTTTTACATTTGCTTGTAGCTTTGATTGAACTGGGGACATCTTTTGCTTTTAGTTTTGCTCATGTTTACCTTGTTCTCTGTTTTCAAGAACATGAACTCAATCCAGATTAAGCGTTAACTCAGGAGGTGTTTTCAGCATACAATAAATGGACTGGTTCAGGATGTACATAGGACAATTTCAGTTTGGATATAATCGCAACCGTTTTATAATACACCTGCTCCCAGTCTTCTTTAGGGTCACGACGAATTTGACCCTAACCCTGTAATTATGAAGGCCCCTTCCATTATCAAGGACAATCCACCCATAGTTTAGTTGAGGTATGTTCTATATAACCCAGGTCACGAATGTAATTGCCTTTTGTTAGGTCGCAATGACCTTGGCATTTGACATTTAGATGCCAAAATCAATAAGCGTCTTTGTAATATCAAGATCAGTTTGGTGAAGGCGTGTTATGTAGAAGAAGAACTGGAGTTATCCTGCAGGAAACAAAACTGCTATCAATAACATTAACAGTGTTAGTAGCTTTATGAAGTAATGTAGGCCTCCGGCCCATAGTATACATTACAACGATGCGGCACACTTAAAGGTTGTGTACTGCTTTATGTAGATGATATTTGTTTACCTTCAGATCTGATACAACATGCAACGTTAATATTAGTGCAACGATATGGCCTAGGATATACAATTTAATTGTCACTTAATAGCTTCAGCTGTCATACGGGTAGTAAATGTACCTTCCGGATTCATGATAATTCTTGGATCACCATCTGCTACATACCAAAACTGGTATAGTGTTAACGGGGATTCATTTTAAGGGTGCAAATGTATATATCGCATTTTCCGGTAAAATATATCAATCATTGCAAAGTGGAATTCATCATATCTCAGGGTTATCTAAAAAATATACAAATCATATAGCAATAAGGACAACTTCTATGCCAACCAGTTTCTATAAACAAAGAACGAACTGAACACCTTGGTTGGCTTGGTCAGAGGGAACAGCCTAAACTTCCTAAACGATATATTCAGGCATAATGCATATATGTATAACGGTGTGTTCTTCAAGACTGATATTTTACACACCACTCTTGTTTGGAACAATCAATACGAGGCTGTTTAAATATTTGCATGAATATTTTGACAATCAGCAACGCCATCACTGTACCATACACATGCAGAACCATTTCTAGAGATACGCCATCACTGTACCATACATATGCAAATTAATATCTATAGATGCGCCATCAGTGTACCATACATATCCAAATCCATATATATATATATAGATACGCCATCACTATACACATGCAAATCCATATCTATAGATACGTCATACTGTACCATACATATACAAATCCATATCTATATATATACACCATCACTGTACCGTACATATGCAAATCCATATCTATAGATACGCCATCACTTTACCATACATATACAAATCCAAATCCAGATAGCAGTTCTTTTAGTCTAGTTACCCATGTTTACCGACTGGCTTCATTCAAATTTCATAATATTTTGCAACCTTGATAAGGATATCTGTTTGGTTCCATATTGCTTTAGTTGTATCAGTTATCTAAAACATCTGCAATAATAATTAGACATTGTTGTTATCTTAAACATTCATCTCTCAAAACCGTATATACTCGCTTATAAGTCGAGCCTATCTGCAAACTGCATAGACCCAGTTCTGCCATTCTATGTTATATTCTTGGATAGAGACATTAACTGGGAATTATAGTGAATTATATTACTGTGATTCAACAAAAGACTGTTGGCACGTTTCCACCTTTCAGGCCATCACAGACACATCAACACTTTCCGCCCTGGAGTTTATTCAGAAATTTATTCATTAGGACTTATGTTGGCAATTCTAGGAATGTTTGGGATTTAATTCGCAATACCGTATGTTCTTTTACCTTTTTTCCTTGTATTCTAGAGAAATAAATTATTTGTTGAATTTACAAAAAAAAAACTTGTTGGTTTTCGCTCTTTTCTATTACTAATTTTAGGACTAAAGAGTCGTAATACTACTTACTTCAAAATCAGAAACATAAGTAACAAACTTATTCGAGGCAATAAAATAATCCACTATACTACAGTTCTTATAGGTCATAACGTGTTATTTCACCCAGCAAATCTTCACCTGATCTACGTTTTAAAAAGCAGCCGATAGTTTTTGCATATCTCAAGGACACACCAAAATTGTTGCGAGTTTTGTCCTTAGAATTAAATCACAAATTCATCAAAATCAAAAATAACATTTGCATAAAACATATGAGATCAAAATCATCATTAAAGCCTTTGTCTTGCATGTTACCACACCTGATATTACAATCTCCAACAAGCATAAAAATGGCATTTAGAAAATTTCTAATCATTTCAGAATAAATGATCTTCCCAAACAAAATCCCAATTCCTTTGGCTCCAATAGTATCATTTTATTTTGGAGATCCTTCGGTGGAAATGTTCAACAAACATAATACAGTATCACAAACAAACTAAAATAGATTACATGGCAAATACCAGACTACATAATCCTTATGTTCGAGACAGCTTAAACAGATTAAACGGCAAATAACAACCTACCTAATCCTTATGTTCAGGACAACTTAAATAGATTACAATGCACATAATAGGCTATACAATCCTTATATTCAGGACAAGCTAAAATAAGAGTACACGTCAATACCAGACTACACAATCGTTCTATTCAGAACAAACTAAAATCTATTACACTTTAATACCAGTCTACACAATCCTTATAGTCATATAAGTTACAATATATTACACTGCAGATACCGATCTACACAATCCTTATATTTAGGACAGATATAAGTCTACACAATCCTTATATTTAGGACAGATATAAGTCTACACAATCCTTATATTTAGGACAGATATAAGTCTACACAATCCTCATATTTAGTACAGATATCAGTCTACACAATCCTTATATTTAGTGGAGATATCAGTCTACACAATCCTTATATTTAGGACAGATACCAGTCTACACAATCCTTATATACAGGACAGATATCAGTCTACAGATATCAGTCTACAAATCCTTATATTTAGAACAGATATCAGTCTTCACAATACTTATATTCAGGACAAACTAGACTAGTTTACACTGCATATACCAGTCTACACCATCCTTATAGCCAGGACAAACTAAAATAGATTACACTTCAATACCAGTTGACACAGTCCTTATATTCAGGGAAAACTAAAATGGATTATACTGCAGATACCCGTCTACACAATCCTTTTATTCAGGACAAATTCTTTGACCTAAACCATTTCCATTATGTTGACTTTTTATAAATATTGCAGCCCCAGAAAAATTACGTTCTTTTTTTGTTCTACTTTCTTGTCTATTACAGTGCTGAATAAACTAGAAAGAAGTCATCAAATAGAGCATTTTTATTCTTCCAATGTCTCGAAGAAACTCAAAATATAAAATTTTCTACATACTCTCAAATGTTTATTTTTTAACGCATATCTTGCTAAACCTTCAAAGTTGGAGTGTGCTAAGTTCTTAATTAACAATTGATTAATCACTTGCTTAAAATTCATCACGATTTGGGCATTTGCCAAAACTCCTAGCTGCTCACTTTCACATTATCATGCAATTTAATGTCACATACATACCTATCTCTACCAATGACAAATTATCATACTTCAGATATGAAGTTGTCCTTTCATCTAAAGCTGGTCGCATAAAGCGCCTAAGATCATTTCTAACTTTCATGACTGCCTGGAAAATCGTCAGTCACATGTATATTCCTCAGAAATCGCTCACGCTCTCTAGGGCAATTTTCACTTACTTCATCTCTGTTACCAGCTCTACCCTCATTTAACTCATCTCTAATACCACTATTCCTCATTTACTATATCACTTTCAAAAGCCCTATCCTCATTTGCCTCATCTCTATTACCACTATTTCTCATTTACTATATCCCTTTCAAAAGCCCTATCCTCATTTGCCTCGTCTCTATTACCACTATTCCTCATTTACTATATCCCTTTCAAAAGCCCTATCCTCATTTGCCTCGTCTCTATTACCACTATTCCTCATTTACTATATCCCTTTCAAAAGCCCTATCCTCATTTGCCTCGTCTCTGTTACCACTATTCCTCATTTACTATATCCCTTTCAAAAGCCCTATCCTTATTTGCCTCGTCTCTATTACCACTATTCCTCATTTACTATATCCCTTTCAAAAGCCCTATCCTCATTTGCCTCGTCTCTATTACCACTATTCCTCATTTACTATATCCCTTTCAAAAGCCCTATCCTCATTTGCCTCGTCTCTATTACCACTATTCCTCATTTACTATATCCCTTTCAAAAGCCCTGTCCTCATTTGCCTCGTCTCTATTACCACTCTTCCTCAATTATTATATCCCTTTCAAAAGCCCTATCCTCATTTGCCTCGTCTCTATTACCACTATTCCTCATTTACTGTGTCCCTTTCAAAAGCACTATCCTCATTTACATCATCTCTATTACCATTTTCATTTACTTTTACTTTTCTGCCCATCAATTTTCAGAAACCTTTATTTGTCATTCAGGAAGAAAAATGTTGTTATCACTTGACGTGTAGTTTCTCTTCGCCTGTTAATGTGCTCTCTCATTTCCCATGATGGTCTCGTCAGTTATGTTAAAATCACTTCTTAATTTATATATTCGCTCAATGCCTATGATGGTCTCATCAATTCTAAGATTCTTAGATATATACTCTCCTTTTCTTCCTATGCTTGCCATCAAAACCATAAAACCTCAGAAGTGTGCATCCTAAATTGCGCTGCGAGCATTTCTCTTCTTTACTCAATAACCTTCAATTCCTTTTCAAAGCTTATAAATTTCTCGTGCATACTGTTAACATTATTTGTAAAGTGCGCACTGGATTCGATTGAAGTTAGATTTTACTCCGTCATCTCATGGTATGATCGTTTAAATTCAGAGGTCTGACCGGTTCTCCATAGTATGCACATTTTCTTGTACAGCCAACATGCTCAATTCGTTTACATTCTGAGTCAAATCTTGTTCCTTTGGTTTGAGGATCGAACCAAGAATACTAGAAGAATTATGATGAGATACAGAATAAGATGCAAATACCGGCTGACTATTTCATGGTTAGCTTATAAACCTCGTGCAATGAGCAACAAAAACAGTACAGTTCGGATACATACAGGCTTGGTGACGGTATCGCTGTTTTTCATCTACTAGTTTCGAGAATCGACCGATTTTCTCTCTCCAAAGAATCACATCGATTACCATCTAAAAGTTAATAATTGCTCAGAAATGGAGCTATTCACAAGAGCTCACCGAGCGCACATTTCTCAGTCTAAAATGGATCGAATCGGGTACACACGTCGGTAAGTTATCAGTTTTCGTATCTGTAATATTACTCAGGAGTCACTGAATCTACTGAGCATATATACTGCCACAACATTCTAATAAAAACATGTGTCCATAGCATAACTAACATTAAAACAACTGTATTCGTATTTTGCCATGTTTACCACTCTTTACCAATGGCCCGCACTCGGACAACCGACTACGACTATAACATAATAAGCTCCGTCTTATATGCGCGTATAATAATAATGTTACATTTGCTTTCAGTTTCTCTATAATTTCAGCATTTGATACCCAGATTGGTTTTATGTCTTCAGTTTTGACATTAATGGAAATAGCTTTCATACTAAAACTATAACGCCGTGAATTTGGATCCATGTCATTAAACAAACAGAACAATGTCAACGCGGGAAACTATAAACCCGAAACGAACCTAGGGCCCTTTATCATGGAAATCGTCAATGGAACTCCATGCTGCTAATCGGAAGTTTGAAGATGATCTTTTGCCATATATCCTGGTTTGACGGTGCGAAATGCCTTGACAAATATCCTAGTATTTCGGTACGAAATGCATTTGCCATATATCCTAGCTGGACGGTACGAAATGCTTTTGCCATGTATCCTGGTTGGACGGTACGAAATGCCTTTGGCAAATATCCTGTATTTCGGTACAAAATGCCTTTGGCAAATATCCTTTTTGGATAATGGGAAATGCTTTTGCCATATATCCTGGTTGGACGGTAGGAAATGCTTTCGTCATATGTCCTGGTTAGATAGTACAAAATGCTTTTGTAGAATGGCTCATCTTGCACGCTATGGCTCCATAAAATTGCATAATTTTGATACTCTCAATTTTGGCTTGCTTCAACGTGATAATTTATCTCTGGTTGGAATTTTGTAAAAGGTGCTGAGTTAAAAGTTTGAAAACTTAAACAAATGAAGAATTTTTAAGGTGATTTATCATTATATGTGATTATTTATGGCAAACTTATGCCAGTCTTTAATCAAACTTAGTCCATAAATATTTTTCATGCGAATATTTCTGTTATGCTGATTATGATGTGAAACTGTGCAACAGTTCGTTGATTCGATAAGGAAAATAGAAGTGGTGATTTTGAAATAAAGTTATGATGCTAAATTGCGCCATATGATAGACATTTTCTTCATAATGGAAGTCACATGATATCAAGAATATAAAGCAACTTCTTGTAGTCAAAAGTGTGTTCATTATTTACGGGAGGGGGAGGACGGGTCCACTTTGGGGGTAGGCTATTATTTTGCGTGCTCAGAATATATAGGGTACATTTTTTCGTACTATACTAAAGGTAGGAATCAGATATGTATCTCTTAATAGTTTGTAGTATTCTGCGTAATAACGGTGGGAGAGGGGTCGAAATTCCCACAACGGTGGGAGAGGGGTAGAAATTCCCACAACGGTGGGAGAGGGGTCGATATTCAGTGCAGTTTGATTTATAGAAACGAAACTCCGTTCCCCGATAAATATCGATTGCTCTGTAGTTTTGGTCGGTAAATGGCAAATTCAGGAAGAAATGTCATATATTTTATTTTCAACAAAAGGATTAGTATTGATATGTATATGGAACATTGGCGTGGATTTGTTTAGTGTTTTCTGATTCATTCCCGCACCGTTTTCGCCCCTGGTGCTGAAATAATAGTTGACATAACATAAACTTTAAAAAATTTCGTGTTTGGTTCTTAGACCGGCAATGCGAGAATAAATACTAAAGTTATGAAAAGGTGAGAATATTGTAATTGCAAATCCTATTGAAACCTATAACCATTTTTACTTGTCAAATGCGGAGAAGAGGTCAGGCATTCTTTTCAAAGTTTGAATTTTCATGATAAAGGAAAAGAATCGCTTTAATCTCCGATGGTCTCAAGTAAAAATAAAATCTTGTATCTTTTTAAATTCACGGATAAGAATGAGAGGATTCGTTCTAAGAAAACAGCAAAGAAGTACTATTTTTTGTGAAAATAATGGACAAATCGGAAAACTCATAATCTTCAACCAACAGTTGAGAGTTACAGTCTAATAGCGTAGTAACTGTTCAAACTTAAATCCTACATTTTAGGGAGACGACCATGCTAATGATCTGGCATGACTATCTCTTACATAATGTGTAACGGACAAAAATATACCTTTTAAAAAAATTAAATGGGTCGAAATATACCTATCCTTGTATCTCCTCATAAAATATCGTATGTACGTTCATAGACGACTTTTGCCACGTTTTATGTGTTTACTATATTAACCAATGATCAAAGAATCTGTTTAGAAGTACCGGACATTTAATTCTTCAGTGCTCTATCAATCCTCAGGCACAATCTATTTGCAATCGCTAGACACGCAAACTAATCATTGCGTTTAGTATCGTTTTCGATTTCATTCTTTACAGAGATATTAGGTTACATAGTTTCGTAGATTTATTGGTAATCACCCTAATTAATGACGTAGGCAAATAATAGGCTATCAAATTCAAACTTTGTTATGTTAGTATCGGGGATTGTAAATCTACATATTAGTGTCAGGGACAGTATGTCTGTATGTTTGTATCAGGTGTTATGTATATTTAATTTGTATTGTTTGTTGGCTATTCTCAATGATTATAAGTTATGTATATCTGATTTCTGTATTTAACCTTTGTCCAAAATCAAGTTAATGCTGTACCTAACCAGTGACATTTATTTTGTAAACAACATTATAAAAAGCCAATATTTCTCTATGAGTATACTTCAGCTTGAGTAAAACATTAATTTGCATTTATAATGAATTCAGTCAAAGACATTTTGGATTATATAACTGGTACTTCAAAAGACTGTTAATACATCGCCACATTCCAGGTCATTAACACATTCGAGATTACAGGCAAAGAAACACATTCGATATTGGCATTTGTTTGGAACAACACTGGAATTCAGTTGAAACTTCATACATTTGGACTTGTGATTAAATATTTTGGACTATTTTTGGGGGATTTCATTCATAATACTGGAAATTCTTTTTATATTTTCTTTGTATTCTAGAAACATAAAATATTTGTTGACTTTTACAAATCTTGTTGGTTTCCGCTCTTTTCTGTTACTTAGATTAAGACTATATTGTCGTAATAGAAAATTGGAGGCTCTTCCAGGATACAAATTTCTCTAAAATATTTCAGAAAACATTTTTTGAAACTGAAAGTCACTTTGTTTCGGAATTTTCAAAGTCCCAGGTATATTAATTTCACATATTTGAGAAGTCTGTACTGAAACCAACAAGCTTTCACAATGTCATCTAAAAAAGTGGAGTACTATTTTAATTCCTATCCGGGAAGGGTTAGAGTCCTTGGAAAAAGGATGAATTGCTCCAGTTTGCCAGATAATATAATCTGTCTGAGGCGAAGGTTACTTTAACGAAGCAAGAAATAAAAAATATTTTGGTCCAGTATTTGGTGAAAAAGAATTTCTTGGATAAAAGTGCTTTGAGTTTGATTAATGAGTCTCTATCTAACTCTGAAATGAAAGTAATAGAATTAAAATTAAAATGCCAGATATAATAGAGTTAAGAAAGCTTCATCTTTAGAAAGAGAAAGAAGAGAGACAAATGCATTTGCAACTGCAGAAAGAAGAAAGAGAATTGCAGTTGCAGCAAGACGAAAGAGAAATACAGATTTAGAGAGAGAGAGAGAGAGAGAGATGCAGCAGCAGAAAGAATAAAGAGAAATGCAGAAAAAGGAGAAAGACAATTTAGGCTAAAGCAAATGCAAACGCAAAGAGAAAAAGAAGAGACGGAAATACAGATCCAGAGAGAAGGAGAAAATGAGGAAAGGGAATTTCAATTTCGATTAAAAGAATTGGAGCTGACAAGTGTAAAGCACTCGCCTCTCTACACACTTGTTCAGGCTATGATGTTACTAGAAATATTAGGTTAGTATCCCCTTTTAAAGAAAAAGAAGTAGGCAATATTTTCATCATTTTGAAAAAAATGCTGAAATTTTGATACGTTTAAACATATCTTAATGAGCAAAAGGTCGAAACTTTAGAAAATACTGCTTGTACAGCCGAAGATTCTTCTTTAACTTACAGAATTTCTTTGTCACTGAGTCTTCCACTTAGCAGTTTGTGGTAAAACAAACCCCAACTAAATCTCATACGGGCACAACTTTTAGGAATCAAATTTCTGATAAGACTGATAAAAAATCCATATCTCTGCCTACGTGCACCTATTTGCAAGAAGAAAGGGCATGTTTATCTGATTGCTACAGATTGAAAAATAAGCAGCAGAATCCAGACAGAGGTATTCCAAATGGCCTTATTTCTAATAGGTCAATGACACGGTCATGTATTGAAAGCAATACATTTGTTGGGTCGAACAAACCCCAGCCTGCTTTTATTATGGAGAATTATGAACCATTCCTGACGAAAGGTTTTATATCAGTTTTTGGTGATTCTGCCTGGTCTATCCCTATTAAAAATTTTAAGGGCACGGGTGATTCGTGGAGTCTTTTATTATCAGGACACTTTGCCTTTTACCGACAAGACGTCTTTAATGAAACACTGCTTATTCAGGGAGCAGAATGCGGCTTTGTTAATGTTCCTCTCCATTGTGTAAATTTATCATTAGACTTAGTCTTAGGACCTTCGACAGTCGGAACAGTAACGTAACGTCTTTATCCTTTGAGGGTATTCATTTATTACTAGGCAATGTCCTAGCTGGATATAAGGTTGAGATAAACCTGTAACTGAAACGCTTTGTTTGGATCAGAAAGTCAATCCTACTGAAAATTGAATCCCTGATTTATACGCAGCTTGTGCAGTTACTAGAGCTGTGGCAAAACAAGCTCTTGAGAATGAAGTTGACCAGGAGATTATTCCTTTGGCTGACAAATTTGTTGGTCAATCTTTTGATGAGGTCACGTTTGAACCTGGTATGAAACAATCAACATATATTCATCACAGTGATGCTCTTTGTACCACTTATTCTCTTTATTCGAACCAGAGCGACACAAAAAAACACTCACTGACAAACAGGAAGAAGGTCTTGAGTTCACCTGTGTGTTTCAGAGGGTTCTTCGTGAATCTGAAGCCAAAGAAGTACCTGTTTGTTATTTTTGTTAAAAACTGGGTCCTTGTGAGGAAATGGAGACCACCTGAGGTACCCTCTGGTGACGAGTGGTCAGTGAGCTATCAAATTGTTGTTCCAAAGTCATATAGAAAGGAAATTCTTAGTCTAGCCCATGGAACTCCTTTGGCTGGTCATTTAGGTCGATAAGACTTATCAGGAGTTTGAATTGTTTTTATTGGCCGAAGATTAAAAGTGATTATTGTAAATATTGTTGATAGCGTCACACTTGTCAAATGGTGGGAAAACTCAATCAGAAGATTGCCAAGGCTCATCTGCAACCTGTTCATGTATTTGACGAACCATTTAACAGAATAATGGTAGAATGTGTCAGTCACTTACTTAAGACCAAGTCAGGCAACCAGTACTTTTTGACCATAATGCGTGCGTCCACAGGATTTCCAAAAACTAAACCATGGTGATAGCTTTGGAAAAGTTTGTTTTTTGTCTTACATAATTTGGCCTTCCCAAATCTTTTCAATCTGATCATTGGTCAAATTTTATGTCAGGAGTTTTCCAGCATGTTATGCCTCAGTTAGGTACCCTGCAGTCTAAAGCTTCTGCCTGTCATC
Organism: Megalonaias nervosa; assembly: GCA_016617855.1. Lineage (NCBI taxonomy): Eukaryota > Metazoa > Mollusca > Bivalvia > Unionida > Unionidae > Megalonaias > Megalonaias nervosa. The sequence continues at coordinate 15,631 of JAECUM010076585.1, forward strand.
CTGCAGTCTAAAGCTTGTGCCTGTCATCCTGTAGTCTAAAGCTTCTGCCTGTCATCTTGCAGTTTAAACCTTCTGCCTGTCATCCTGCAATCTAAAGCTTCTGCCTGTCATCCTGAAAGTTAGGAGGCTTTAGAAAGAATACATGATACTTTGACAAATATGATTCGGTCAGGTTGCTTTGATACAGGTAAAGATTGTGACGAGGGTGTTTTGCTTTAGTTTTGCTGTTAGGGAATCACTCAAGAATCTTTACGATTTAGTCCTT
>JAECUM010076587.1:0-15472 GCA_016617855.1 Megalonaias nervosa
CAAGTGCAGTTACGGTTTTGCGAGAGAGATTTAACAGGCCAACAACAACAATAAAAAAACCTACAAAAAGAACTAAATACTAACAACAGTAACGGCTTTAAATGAAGAAGAAGCGAAGAAGTGTCGTGCAGATTTTACTTGAGAATGAATTACAAACATTTAGAAAGCGATAACATTTTTAGCTCAAAAAGGCCTTTAATCAAGCTCATGTTATGGTCCTACACCAGGGGTGCATCGTCCGCTACTTAAACGTTATTCTAAAAAATCACTAGATAGATTTCTACCGAATTTGCCAGTGAGCATGTGGACAGAGATGCCTTTTAGGCTGATCCAAATGATGCTGATCCACCATAAAAATGACCGACCTTACTAAAAATAGAGAAACCACTAAACGATTTCTTCTCAGAAACCGGTCAAGAGACTTTGACCAAACTTGTCAGAAAGCATCGTGTTATAGTGAGCTTTAAAATTTGTACAAATGGTACCAAACCGCCGTCAAATACTAAACATAAAAGAACTTTTAACCAATTTTTTCTCAAAAACGGCTTAACAGGATGTGACAGAGTAAAACAAAATGTATTGTGGCGTGAATGGCTTTCAGATTAGCTTAAATTATGCCGATCTGCCATTAAGTATGATCATCGTTACCATAAACAGAAGAACAAAATTTCAGTCACTTCTTCTCCTAAATAGGTCAACGGCATTTGACCAAAATTAACAAGAAAAAATTTGACGGAAAGCATCCTGACTTAATGAGGTTTGTAATTTATATAACTGATGCGGACCCATCTTCATATATAGCTGTAGTTACTAAAGACAGAATAACGTTTAAATAACTTTTTTTTCTTCTAAAAACAAGCTGAACACAATTTCTCGACATATACGAGAACACATACAGACATAGAAGGGTTTCCAAATTTATTTTAAAAAAAAACGGTGCCTTTCCGCTGTCAAACGTGGTCGCGATTAAAAATAGTAAAAGTAGCAACAAAAAAAAAAAGAAACAAACAAAAAGCAAGCAAACACCCCACTAACAAACAAACAAAGAAACTCCTCAAACAAATAAATAGTTTCCTCTCAAATTGCATGACACAAAATGTCACCTATTGTGACAGAAAAAGCTTAGACATGAAGGGATTTTAAAGTTGTCCAAATTATGTCAATCCGTCATTCATTATGGCTATCGTTACAAGAAATGAAAATTTTAAATCAGATTCTTCACAAAACAGTTAAACAAGAACTTGACCAAATTTAACAGAAAGTATTCCGGAATAAAGAGCTTACAAATGGTGTCGATTGTACTCAGATGTGGCTACACTTACTAAAATTAGTAAAATCTTTTAATGATTTCTTCTCAAGAACCACTCCAACGGATTCGACATTATACATCTTGGCAATAAGAATTTTCCATTTTGTACAAACGATGCTAATCTGTTAAAAAAATGTGGTCGCTGTTTCTAAAAATAGAGAAAAACATTTAAGCAACTTTCTTTTATATAACGGCTGAAAAGATTTTTTTTTTTTTTTTTTTTTTTTTTTTTTATACTAACATTGACAGAAAGCTTTTAGACACAAAATTCCTTTCAATATTAGATAACTGATGTGCCTTCAAATATGGTTTGGTCTTGTTTTTTTGTGGTTTATTGCCATTTTTCAATAAATGATAGTCTATACAAGGCGGCCAGTATATTTAGCAGAGAAAGAATCCGGGGAGACTAATGAAAGAACCACCGATCCACGGGAAGTATCGGGCTTGCACTCAAATATGGGTGAAGATACTAAAAATAGAAAAATTTAGAAACCACTCTTTTCAGAACATTAGAATAAATAGTATTTGAGGACATTTCTATAGAATCCTACTGACCCGGAGCCTTTGGCCAGTAGCACTTGCATTTGAATATTAGAGGGATGTCACTAAAGTGAGCAATCTCAGGTTCACTTTGGCCTCTCGGTTGTTGATATATGAGCTTATGGTCAAGACATACCAATTCCTCATAATTATCTAAAGAAAGTGAAACATCATCGTCTTTTTCGTTTATGGAAAATAATTTATGCTGTTTGAATTTGTCCCACGCTTGTTGCACGCAAAACATTTTGTTAATTTAGGATATGCTCTTACTTTAGCCTATATTGTTAGCAAACATCTCACCTTCTTTCCTTGGTCTTGATCACAAGTTATCGTCATTATCATCATAAACACCAACATCAATACCATCAATATCATCACCCTTTATAATAACATCCTATTTGTCAACGTCAACATATTCATCACCACCGCCATCGACGCCATTAGTTATAGTCATTGCTGCCGTTTTCAGCGATCTAGATACTTCTCAAATATAACGCGCGCGTGTCTGTGTATGTATGTGTGTTTCTGCTGAAATGTTTGTGCGACATGTACTCGGAAATAAATTTAGAAATTGTCTTTTGGAAATAAACATTTTAACGTAACCTTCGTCCACTTGTGACCAGTTTACGAGAATAAAATTTTTAAAGATAATTGAATATAGCCCCAATAATGTAAATGGAGATTTCGCAGTCACCGCTACATTCAAAGACATAACATGTAAATTTTAATCATCATCATTGTCGACATCGTTAACTGTAACATCCTCCTGTCCTTATCGTACTTATTTACCAACAGCAGCTGTAATAACAAGCATACGATAATTATTCCAACCTCATTGTTGTTATCATCGATTCTTGATTTATTATCATCATTAACAACATCAACATCACTATTCTTCTATTGCTTATTCTTCTATTGCTTATTCTTCTATTGCTTATTCTTCTATTGCTTATTCTTGATCTTGTTTTGAATAAATAAATATAAAGAAAGTCAAGCTGAACTTAAGTGTCGTCCAATACTTCCTAAAGTTCCGTGTTTTGTTTGGTTGCTTGTGTCAGTTTAGTTTTGGCCTGTTTAGGTTGTGTACCCCCTGTACTCCTTATTATTATTTCTTTTACATTATGTACCTCACACAGCTTGTTTACTCGTATTGCAAGCTGTCATAACTCCCCTCCCAGCTTTGTTGGGGTTGGTATCATGGGTTTGGTTATCGTTATCTAGAGGTGATCACCTACGGTGTAACTTGCCCGGAGCGAGTAAGTATCAATAGAAATTGTGAAATTTACAGGTGGAATAGGTAAAGATCTGAGCAGGTATATAGAACAAAAAGACACGAGCCCCCGTACATGTACATACCATCAAATTTAATCAAAAATTCATAGACAATAAAATTCAGAAACAATTGTAATAATAATACATTACATTAGCAAGATACACTTCCTTGATTCAAATTTTCAAACGAGTTTCAAAATACAAATATGCTTTTACAATAGCCGATCTGTTAAGCGATAGAATTGAAATCATCATCAAACCGAGTGAAATCGAGCACTGCTGTGTACAGATTCGTAACCTGATAGTTTGTGCATCAGTCCAGTCTCTCCGACTGTTCCTTTGGCTTCCTGTGCCTGTAAGTCTGGGTCCTTTCACTTTCCCCTTTTTCCGAATTCTCAGGTGTATTGCTGTCTTTAGCCTTCGAACTTGTGTGGTCACTTTGGCTTGCAAGTTCGTGATACGTCACGTAGAACCTTTGGTGGCTTGCAAATCCGTGATACGTCACGTAGACCCTTGTGCTTTCAAGCTTTTGTGTCTGTCGATTTTTCAGACAATCGCTTCCCCTGGATGATTTTACGAATGAATTTACTTCTTAAATCCCTCGGAGTCCCGTTACATTTGTTTCTCTTGCAGAAAAAAGCGTAGACTGATTTCAAATTTGCTATTAGCACATTTAAACTGAGAGTTTTCATTTGAAACCACGCCCCCTTCACAGCGTGACCAATCTGGATGAAATATACAATTCCCGCCTGAACTAGGCTCAAACAGTGCAGTTCGCCTGACAAACATTGATTACCCAACTGATTCCTGGTAACTTTCAGAAATGACAGTTTTTCATACCGATCAGAAGTTGACCTCTATCGTGTTCAGTTTAAACAAACGTAGCCTTAATCAAAAATCGCTAAACTCATGACAGAGACTGTACCAATCCGTGCATTAGGGCGATTTAAACTCGTGCTAGCCCCCATAAATCTAATTAATCGTTTGCCTATCCAACTTAATGTTTTTCTTGATAGATCGACAGAAATTTGGCCCTTTACACAAGCATATGATTAAACTATATTATAGCTAACATTTACAGTGAACGGTAATTTACTACGAAGAAGCAATCAATACTTGACGCAATAGTAATATGACACCACTGTCATAAGAGACTAACAGTCACTTTACGACGGTTCACAAACGCTATTGTCTGCTTCGAAATCAACGAGTGACTGACTCACGATATGTCAAAAAGAAGCCCATAGTTCGCTCTTTTGCTGATCTAATAGAGTGAAAACAAAATCAAAAGCAATTTCGCACAAAATATTCATGTACATTATTGTGATAAGGGTCATTTAAAGTACGTGTATAAATGATTCATTGCTTCCAATCCAAAGATGTTGCTGTATTCAGCATGATAGCCACGTGCATTCTGTAATTGTACAATGGAACTTGAATGATTCTGAAAATTATTATAAGTCAGGAGACGGAAGAGCTCTTGAATTTAGCTTATATTGATGTTTAGAACAATCCCAGTGGTAATCTAATTAAATCGTACGCCTGATTGATACTACAACTTGGAAATCTGCATTTTTATCGTATTGAGATGTTATGCGAGCTATGCTTAAAAACAAGTCTACATCACTAATCGTTGTCAAGTGATTTACTGGTTACTGCCAGTGCAATGCTTCGTTCTATGTTTCATTTTGTTTGAAGAATCAGAAGGAAGAATGAGCAAGGTGAAACTTGTCATGAGCACGTTGGCGCGACCCATCATACAAGTCATCGATTAAGGTCAGGTAATATATCTTTTATCTTTCTTCAGCATTGTTTTTGATTGGGATATTAACAAGTAGCAAAATTTCTATACTTATTTCAACAAAATGTTGCTAATATTTGTCGCTGATATTGGTCTTACATTATTGCTGAGCCATGATTATTTAGCCCCTACATGACATATATATATAGGTTCGATACCTGCGCAGGCAAGATCGGGGTTGGCTGATACTGTGTATTTTGGGGAAAGGAACTTATCACCCATTTCCATCGCATGGTATAACCGTTATCGTTTTGAAAGTGCCGTTAATACCAACAAATCAAACCATGCCAGCTCCAACTATAACAGCCACTACTACTTCTACCACTGCAGGCACACTGATTAATACACATGTCTAGCAGCGGATCCAGTGAAAACTAACCCCGTGTTCAGGTATGTGATGAAAGATGTACGTTCTTGAATGCTCCCGCCACGACTGTGGGCAGAGTCATATAGTGTTACCCTTGTTCGTCCGTCCATAACACCTTGGGAAAGTTTTACGTTTAAGTCATTTCAGGCATTGTGGTGGGGCATCCGTGTTCCGTGAACACATTTTTTTTGGTTCATACTCATTTAGAATCAAATGAAATTCGGTGAAGGTCGCCGATAGTTACGTATTTTACGGGCTTCTGGGTTATCATTTGAGCTGCGTATATCGAGTTTCTAGTGGGTTCCCCACTGAGTAGACACGGGTCCATACGAGTGAGTACCACAATGCCTGCAAGCTTAATTTAGTAACACTCTGGGTTCTATTAATAAATCCTTGTAATGGTTGCATGTATATGTCGATAGCTATTACGGATGCGTGTTACAACTGGCATTCAGAGATATTCTGAACAAAGAATATATAATTATAAATAAAAGCTAAAAATTCAATCAGACATTGTATATGTATAGCTGCCATTAGACCAAAAATGAGTGCTTGTATATAGCTTTTCTTGTACATTTATTTCTGTTTTGTCAGCTCTCTCTCTCTCTCTCTCTCTCTCTCTCTCTCTCTCTCTCTCTGTGGACCTCCCCTGTCCATTGTCTTTTCGCAGCTTACGCCATGATGGTAATAGCTAGTAAACGCTTGCTGCTTTCCTGTATTGCAACGATAAGTTTTGCGCCAGGTACTTTTTGTCATTTTAAACACATAATTAAAATTACGAGAGAACTAATAGCGTGATTTTATTATGCAATTTAGGACAAATATGCGCATGTAAATGTATGTAGTGGGTATAACTACACGTCAGCACAATCCTATCTATATAGTGCCTAATAAAAAAGTATGTTCTAAAATATCAATTTGAAAACTCCAAACATCTCTAGGAAGGTATTCACTTTCAAAGTAAACGTGGAGCAATTCGCGAATCCGTTTGTCTTCCTTCAATCTATAACGCCAAGATCTTCAAATGATTGTACAAACACAGAAGTTAGCGAGTACACCTTTCTTTGCAACATGGAGTTGTCTGGGACTAGCATACACAAAGTATGTACTAGTATTTCCCTAATTATACAGTTTGTATGTTAGTAGCAATTGCAGCAGGCCAATGGAGTCGCAAAATTTAAAAGTAAATCAGAATCTACAAAATAAATGGATAGGCGGTGTTGGAACAAATCACAACACTGCTATAGACCTCAGTCTTTGATGGCACAGCAGGCCTTTATTAGAAAAATATTTTTAAAAATCGACACCTTCAGCTATATATTCATTGACTGACGAACCATTGAATATGATGTCCTCGGTTATTTTTATAGACTGATACATACATTAGCCCTTCGTATTACAGCAAAATCTATCTCACTTTATAGTTACAAGGAGAACAACCCAACCTTAAGCACTTCAACTGACGATATATCTCTAATGTGTTCCTATAAATAGTGTGAGTTTTCCGAGGGAATAACCCAAAGAGTCGCAACTGTTATTTATATTACAATTATCACTTACTTTTCCCTAACCAGAGCTATTATTTCTTAGCAATCTAGTCTAGACTGTTCCAAATTCTTATCGATTACTTCACAACAGATTATGTCGATATGGGGGAATGTTGCCGAGTCGGATTTCCGTCATTTGCTTTTGATAAAGATTCATGGAATACACCAAACAGTTTTTGTAGTTATCCTGGAATTGATATAAGAGGTAAAACGATCTCTAACTACTCTTAAAATCATTGCATGCCTAATGCCTTAAATGCATGATCAGGTTTCGGGAGTGTCCGGCTAATTTGTTATCCCTTACTTCTGTCCTAACCGGAGCTATTAAACGTAGTAATCTAGAACAGTGGTTTTCAAACTTCTTTCTCGCGACCTATTTTTAGACAATCGGTTAAGCCCGCGAGCCAACACTTATATTTTTTGACCTGATTTTTCACAAAAATCATAATATTGCAATAACAAGGCGACACAGTGCATGACATTCTGTGATCGAGTACTGGGTTATGACCCGTACTTTTGAAACCATTTATCTGCACTGTTTGAATAGATTTTTATTGATATGCATTGCTGACTTGACGATTGGGGAATGTTGCCCAGTCAGGTATACGTTAGCTTCTTTTGAAAGAAAAATAAAACTCCAGTGTTATAGCAAAGGGTTCGGAAATCTCCGCATGCCTTAAATGCGTTATATAGGTCAGAATGGTCCAACCACAGGCTCATCGGTTATTTTTGTGGTCAGATATACAGTTTATATATATATATATATATATATATATATATATATATATATATATATATATATATATATATATATATATATATATATATAATTTGTATTCTGCTACGCAAGGCAATGATTTTATGGTATTTGCCGATATTATCACGTGTATGTACATGCTGTAGTGCACTCATTGGACATCTGTGCCTTCTTTATGTCGCTTTGATAGCATTTGCATTATATATTGATAAACAACGTCCAAGCTCATAAAATATTTCTAGCTTGTTTTTTTTTTTAATTCTAATTAACGCGTTTTATTTACCAAACTCCTATTTCACTAAATATTGGTTGGTTAGTTGGTTGGTGTTCAATCTGAAGCTAAATACTGTTCCAAGGGACACACTGAGGTATACGACCTCAGATGGCTTTGGCTGGTTTAGAACTAGCGACCCATGGAGTTTCTACTGAGTTACTGTGGCCTCCGTCACTAAATGTAATTACATGTAATACTATTAGAAGCAGTTGAGATGGTTCAATCGGGGTCTATTGTTGGGCGCGTGATCGCGGGAATTCATGCTGATTTCTAAAACCGTTCACTGAAGGAGACGGTATACCACAGTTAATTTAAATAAAAAAGCAACTCAAGGTGTACCCACAGAATGACGAATATAGGCTTGCGATATTATCAAATCGCTCAATTCTAATTTGACCCATGTTGTAGCTTCCTGTATTTCGTACCGTATTATTAAACACAGAATGACACCCCATAGAAGTATTAAGCTGCTATTGGCATGACAAGGTATATCTCTTTCATTTTATCAGGACACCGTCGTATACGTCAACATAACTATAACCTATTGCAGTTTGTTGACATAGTTAAGCAGATACGACAACATATTTAAATTCATAATGTTGCTTGTATTGTGGCAACATGTTAGTAAGACAGGAAGTTGTCCAAAGAGTTTTATTATGAGCAAGATCTGTACATATTAGTAAAATTCTGCGCAGTTAGAAATACTTCTCAAATCTTGAAATTAAAACGTTGGGGAGGTGAGGGTGATGGCTGGTACTTTACAAAATACATGCTCGCTCTCAGTCACTCATTTCAAACAAGGGGAGCAACCCGTGATAGAGAGTATTGAGAAGCAAAGGTATGGAGTTGTAGAATTCTTCCCTTTGCAAGATCATGAAAACAGACATTAAAATGAATTTGTAGAATTTGTTTGCAATTTAAATAGAAATATTTTCAATAAAAAGAAGATTAATACACCTTTGAAATGAAAATAAATAATGCATAATTTATAACCGAAGAAAAGTATCAAAACTAAATATTCTTTCAGACGTGTACAATTGCACGCAAGCATAAACTATGTGCAATGTTGTTATTGAGGATCATAATTTCTTACGCAAGTATAGATATTTGTTAGTAAGGTTTTATAATCTACTCAAATATTAAAATTATTCTCCTGTAAAAACATTTATTTAAAAAAAAACCTTTGCCACATTTGAAATTCTTAAATATTTAGAAGCTAGCTTGATATGTTTGTTTAAACAGAATTTGACCGGTGTTAGTATTGCCATGTTGAAGTGCCTGAAACGTTTGTCTTTTGTATGTGATCACATGATCAATGCCATTACTCACAAAATATTTGGAATTTATACTTTTTTATTCCTAGCTTGGAGTAGAAATACACAATCTGTTTTTCTTCTGAAATACTTCCAAATTTAATTATGAAAAGTAAAGAAACCTATGTCATAAAAAATAATAACTTGTGAATTATAATCTCAACCCATGTGAAAGACAACACTCCATAGATCACAAATTGAAGCTTCACTTTTAGAAAGCTTGAATTACTTCTGAAATCGATATGGTGTTTTGTTTTTTCGTGTACAGGGTCTTTGAGATAAGCAGATTTGTTGCGTAGTCACTTTTCTTACAGCTGTAAATATTCAGACGAGCTATACGACCAGTGCAAGTTGAAGATCTGGAAGGTGGTGTGGGATGGTGTGGGCTTAAAACATGTAATCACGTGTGAGTGTAGGAACGATGCCCAAGGAGCGTAAAAGATGAATCTAATTTTAGAAATAATTCCATTTCAACTATAGGGAACTAGGATGCTAGATTATTCTTGTAATATTCTTCTACACACTGGCCAATAAATGCTGTAATGGCTGGACAAGCATTTGGGTGGGTTTTTCATATTCTCATTTTTTTACAGATTGGTTTGTTAGAGTTACGTATCAAATTTGTTTGATGTATCACACTTGTGTATTGGGTAAAATTGATGCTGCATGGTTTTTACATTTTCATAATATGTCTATATGTAACAATTTTGATAATATTTTGTGTTTGTTGCCATGAATAAGTCCTAATCTGTTCTAATTCTTATGCTATCTCAGCTTTATTTTAGGGTCAGTACCTTGGACTCCGTGATTTCATTCAAAATTTTGGGAACTCGTTCTTTATTAACTAGCTGGATGTATGTTGCGGTTACATAGCTTATTTTCCCATGTACTTAAGGCGGAGGTTGTGTTAAGTTACCAGCGATAACATAATTATTCACCGTACACATCATTCATAGGCTATGGCGCTACTATGTTGCCAATGGGTAGCTTGACTAGAATGTCCGGATAACAGCAGAACTAGGCAATTGTAATATCATTCTAAAATATTGATTATGTTAGACATTTGTTTCCTTTGTCCAATTATTAAGAAACTCTTACATTTTCAATGTGTTAGATTCTGCGCTGAGACCAAATACAAGATCATATTACCGATTTTTCAATATATATGAAATCAAGAAAGTCGGTGTCTATCTAACGTATGGGACACACGATTGGATTAAAGGTCGAGCAAACGGAGCAATTGCCTCAGGGCCCTGCAGCAGAGTGAAATGGTTTATTAATTTTATTTATTTATTTATTGGGTGGGGTAGGAGTGGGGGCGGTTTTTGAAATTGTTCCAAGTATCCCTACCACCATAATTCGGTGTTGACCAGACATGTTGTCTTTCATTAACACAGCAATGGAAGATACACAACCAATCTCTTGTAACATGCAATAACCATCCAGATCTGTAATGAATTTGTAGAGCATATTTAATGTGCAATACGTTTTGTAATTTGTTTGGAAAAGAAATAACTCCCCATTAGCATAACAAAAGTAGCACGATACTTTACAGCACCTTTTTCAGTATCATTTACTTCCATTTTCTCGGTATTGGAGACTATAGTTGAAAAATTGCATACCATATTTATAAACTATATAAATATCAAATATATAAATTTAGAAATAGTGCAGCAGAATTTCCGTTTGATACAAAATAATTTATAATTTAAAATGCAGCAAAGTAGTACTTTTTCTGGGGCTTACATTTGCATACTATATACTAGAAAAGAATGGTCATTACTAGAAAGAACTGCTAAATCTCTATATCTTCATTTAACATCTTCCTTTCCTATATGGTCTAGAAAGAATAATGATTTAATATTTTAATATATATCAGAACAATGCTTTGCATATGTGTTACATTGAATTCGTGCATAATCGGATAATTGTTTTAATAAGGTAATTCGTGTACAATTGGGTAATTGTTGTAATTAGATAGATTGTGTATAATTGGATAATTGTTTTAATTAGGTAATGCGTATATAATTGGGTGACTGTTGTAATTTGGTAATTCGTGCATAGTTGGTTAACTGTTGTTATTTGGCAATTTGTGTATAACTGGATAATTGTTATAATTAAGCAATTCACCTGTAAATGGGTAACTGTTGTAATTTGGTAGTTCATGCATAATTGGGTAATTGTTTTAACTAGGTAATTCTTGTATAATTGGGTAATAGTTCTAATTAGGTAATTCGTGTATAATTGCATAATTGTTGTAATTAGGTACTTCGTATATCACTGGGTAATTGTATATGCGTGTATAATTGGGTAACTGTTATAATTTAGTAATTCTTGCATAACTGGGTAGCTGTTGTAATTAGGTTAATTCGTGTATAATTGGATAGCTGATGTAATTAGGTAATTCGTGTGTAATTTGGTAACTGTTGTTGTAATGTGCGTCTTTATTCTAATCTTATCCACCAACAGCACATTTTGTATACACTAGCATGTCACTATATTGGAAAGTAGTATACATACTGAAATAATTTGTTTGATGTCCATTTTGTACAACCTACATACGACCACCACTTTTTTAAATTTTATATATTGCTTATTGGCCACGTTGTGACTGTTTTTGAGTGAACATAATCATGAGTGAATATATAAATTATAATGTTTCCTGATGCAGTGGATCCTAAGAGTTCATCCCTGTTAAAGGTGAGTTTACATATTAAAACAAACGGACAAAAGACAGTTCAAAACTATAGTACTAAATCAGATTGTGCAATGTACGAAGAGCCTAACAGGAAAATTACGATTACCAAACTAGTAAGATAAATGCACAAAGCATAATGAAAAAACTGAAGATGAATTTAGTTCATTAATGTACTAAATATATATATATATATATATATATATATATATATATATATATATATATATATATATATATATATATATATATATACACACACACACACACACGCACACACAACACATGATAATTAAAAGCTAGATAGAATTTCATAAATACAGATATATTCTATTAACTAAATTAATAAACACGCATGTAAGAAGGTAGGCTATTGGTGTATATCAAAGACACACAAGCAATAACTGGTCTGGATGAGCAAAGTCCGATTTAAATTCTGAATTGTTTTCAAAATCCCAAGTGCATGATTCCCGTTTTCTTTCTGAAGCTTTTCAAAATTTAGTATATGAGTCCACTTTACTTGCCGAGGTAGGCTCATACGTCAAATATCTTGATGTTGATAAGTAGGTATGAATATATGTACGTAATTTCGATAGGTTCTTAATTGTGTGTGTGTATGTATGTATGTATATATATATATATATATATATATATATATATATATATATATATATATATATATATATATATATATATATATATATATATATATATATATATATATGACCCATCATCAGACATCCCACTCGCCTGTACGGTTTGCTTTCTTGAAGCAGTCAGGTATTTTTTGTATGCAATCCTGCTAAATTTTACTGGGATGCTTCATCTCCCATTCACTCACCTACATTTGTAGGCCGATAAATCAGCCCCTCTCCCGTGATGATATTGAATTCGGTTTAGGGGCTGATATCACCTATTCATTAAAACATGCAAAAGCCTGCAGACACTTTTGGCTGCATACATCGGTGTATATTTTATACACCTTACCAGTATTTCTCGCGGCTGTGGAGCTACCGTCTGCTGAAGGGTTCTTTTGGCGGCATGTACATTATATTTCCGGAGCAAATCCTATGTTTGGTGACCTGTAAATCCACATGGAATAGCACAACCCTCTGTACTGTGGCTATTTTGAATTTTGCGCTCGATATGGCTGTTACCAATTACAGGTATGTGTTTAAACTATACGCGGATTTGTTCCGGAAAGATTTGCAGGCAGCAACATTGCACATTTTAATGAACAGGTGACACGAAACCTACATATCGTCCATCAGTATCAACATAGATTTTGGTAGTTGATTTATCGGACTAATACATTTGATGATGATCAGATTTTACTGTGTTTGAGAGTTATGGCTTTTATCAACTTAAAATAGTCCATATTTGTTAACACTCCAGCTTGCTACACTTTTAACAAGGTTTTGGATTAATTTATTTTGGTTCAGCACGTTGTGAAATATTTTACAGAGTTATTTCCCTTGATAAACTCAGATTTCCCTTATAGGCTTACGGAGAAAAAACCCTTTAATTCATTTTTTAAAGTTCTTTATAGCACTTTGAGTATACACATACACACACACACACATTACACATTTTAGCGACGGGTAACAGTAGATATGAAGGAGGCAATTTCTTGCCCTATATTTACTTACGCGCGAACAAAAAAAAGGAATGTTATATGAATCGTTGTGTTCGCGTATTACGTGAAAATTTTTTGTTCTAATATTGTTAATAGTTTTTGGCCTTAAAATCAATATCGAAGAAGCTCTATTGGTTTATTATATTTCATTGACGCAATGCACAGTAATTTCAGATAGAAGTCACTTTATTTGATGACGCACCAAAATGAAAATGTCATACGGTTTGTTCAGCTAAGAACATAATCGACAATTATGACTATTACTTGGCACCGGTGCTATGTATATCAGTTAGAAGGCCTTTGAATTGGCAGCCAGTTAACAACGCAATACTGGTTGTCAAACATGGCTGCCAGTTAAAAACGCAATACTGGTTGTCAAACGAAATCTCTGTTGTGAAGAGTTCAGGCCTTTGAACGTTTAAGGTGCCTAAGATAAAACTCGTATCTCATTTAGGTCATATTATTTTTATCCATCTTAGTAAGACCAACAGAGAAAACAAATATTTCTTATTAATGACTACGTAAGAAAAGGCAATTTAGATATGACACCCAAATGTGATATGCAGGCATGTATGTATATGTGTTTGGGTGAATGCTGTTTCTACAATTATCAATTTACATATGAATCCATTTTTTGGTCACTTTACTAATTTATTTATCAGTATCTCTGTCTATAATTTAAGCGCAATCTTGTATCATTTTTTTAAATATTTTCATGTATTTTCAGATAAGCACAGTTTAATGGCGCTGTAATTTAACGTCATTTTTGTATAATTGTCTTTGTCAGAATGGTCTACACATATGACGTTTCTCGGGTGGAGACAGTGTCAAAATTAAGATTCAGTGATGAAAGATTAGAGACAGATTAGATAGGTACATTAAACTGGGCGAAGGATATATATATATATATATATATATATATATATATATATATATATATATATATATATATATACATATATATATATACCACCATGTCGGCCAATTCTTCGCGTCGTGTAATTCTGCGCAACGATACGTCATTTCTGTAAACATTGGATTACGTGTTAATTTTGGTCAAAAATTCATTTTGTATCAAGAAAGAACGATCGTACTTTAATTATGAAAAGAGTTATTCATAAAGTATACAAAAACATCCCATATTTCGACTCGAAATGCATATGAAAATGTGATTTCTAAATGTCAACATGAAGACCCACTCCATCACCTTCTCGAACCTATAACCCAGAAAATCCTATTTACTATGTATCTGTTAGAATCATAAAAATAAATACATTATATAAAAGATGGAAATGTATACCTTCAAAAAATTCTGCATCTTAATCCAAATTTCCAATTTTGCAAGAAGTTGTCCCACACGTACAAAATTGTCTGCTACCCAAAGTGTCAACTTGCCGCTAGAATGGGATTCTCAAGAAATTTCACGGCGTAGTCTGTTTCTAAATTCTTTAGTAATTTTTTCTCCATAAACAAGTCTTTGTAAACACATTACATCCTGTTCATTGTCGTTTCTCTTCCACATCATAGCTTATTTTTTTTATAGATGTTGAACTTTACTAATTTTTTACAAGATCGGCTTAGTTTTCTTACTATCTCTTGCCATTTATTATCATTGTTACGTTGAATTTTGTAAAACTATAAACCTGACCTAATTACTTGACAACTGCTGACAGATATGTATTTCATTTCTATAGCTCCATGGATAAACACTACATCTTTTCAAAGCTGTGCACAGAATAGGCCGACATATCGCGAGTCATGAAAACACGTGGGTGGTATCCTCTGTGTCCAAAATTAATATTATTTTGAACAGAATATTCTGGTGACAATTGCCTCTTTTCAAATGGTAAGCATTGCTATATTTTATTTTCGTCAAACGGTCGAATTCAGTATGCGTTTTGCTTCAATATTGGTGACGGAAACCTTAGGTGCGCAGAAATGCCCGACAGCATTGTGTGTGT
>JAECUM010076588.1:0-11797 GCA_016617855.1 Megalonaias nervosa
TGAACCTTCCTAAATCGATCACTCTTTAATCCGTTATCTTTGCTGACTTTCTGAATATCTTGGTTTTAATTGGCCGTTTCGATTCTAATTAAAGCTTTGAGAACTGGTAACTTTGATAAGATGATCAACATTGTTTGTCTCGACAGTGCCTGCTCAGATTTGGAATGCTGCAATTAAAATTAAAATACTGAAATGCTTACCTGCATCGTCTCTGTGGGTGTAAGAATGTATAGTTGTCACTGAAATGAAATCTGTTGAGAAAATACAACTTTTAAACGATTATGGTGAGGTTCATATTGCTAACAAACCTAAACAAAACAAAGCAGAGAGACTAATTACAGTTCATGATACTATTGAATCTTTTATGTATGTATGTACATATGTACGTATGTATGTACGTACGCACTCAAGTCGGTAGGTACTTAGGTAAATAGGCAGATACATAATAAAGCGACGTTTACAAATATCTAAGTTGGACACATTATTTAGTAAATGTAATTAATACTGGGAACGTAAAATCTTGCATAATTGGTCAGTTAATATTACATTTATGGTAAGGGCTTAACAATAGCTGCCGTTTTGTGTATTAGTATACGATAGACAAAATGCCTGCAACGGCTAGATAGTTCTATTACAAATTAATAGTTTTAAGCCAGAAATTCGTTGGACGTTTGAATAAAAATTATATGTCCTTTGTTATTTAATATGACGGACGCAGCTTTGTACCGATTGCTTTTTGAGGGCTGTTTCACTTTAAATATAGAAAACCACCGTAATTACCTTTCATATGATGCAGAAAAACAGGTCGGGACTTCTCTGTTACATTTGTTTCTCGATTTCTTGCAATACAGGTGTATGGTCCAGCCATTGTTGATTCGAATCTGTTGACTACGAGTTCCTCATTTTCAACATTCATGTAATAACTCTCCCACCGAAAAATACAAACAGGGTAGCAATCGGCATAACACTTTACTTTGAAAGTTTCATTTTCTCTCAGATAAATATTGTTGTCTGTCAGATTTAAGAACACGTTGTAGGGGCCATCTAAATGAAAATTTTTAGAGACAAAACATGTCAATTTACACAGATAGGGTAATACAAAGTATTTTGATTTAAATAAATTGGAGACTTGGTGTAATAGTTAAAATTTGCTTGTTTTGTCATCGTAATAACCATTACAATTAACGTATGTATGTATGTATGTATGTATGTATGTATGTATGTATGTGACTATATATTTCATCATGTCTCTGTTTTTCGGTTATGTCATGAACGAAGATAATTCAAGAAAGATAAAAGCTCAGACTGTTGCAGTGCATTACTTACAGTATGGTAGAACCATGTAAGTGTCACTTTCTGCAGAAACGCAGCTATGATGTGCATAGTTCACATCAACACATTTCTCCATTCCTACCTGGCATTCTAACTTTATGGAATTGTCCGTCTTTGTTAGATTAGTGAATTTCAGTTTCGATGCGTTATCACTGCTTGTATATTCCACATCAGTGCCCTTTATTTTCCAGTGGAATGTCAGACATTCGTGTATAAAAGAGATGTTACACGTTACGATAAAAGATTCGTGAAGAATTGGTTTTCCTTTTACCATTATCTGTGGCTTATCTGCAATGTACAAGAAGGTTTTGTAGTTGCAAGATATTTTGCTTCTAAGAAAAAGTTTGTATTATTTCAAACTATGTAAAATATCAATTAATTAAAAACATTTAATAAATGTTAAATTCTACCTTAAATACAAATGCTTTTTAGGTTTTTACTTTCTCGTTATGTTTCGAAGCAGTCCAAGACAAAACCATACTGTGTCAAAGAGATCTTTGATCTTCTTCTTAACAGTGAAACCTATAATGCGACTCCTGAAAGGAAACCCTTAATGAAGGCCCTTTTAAATCCGATTAGATCCAAAACAAAATAAAGGCGGAGATATTTTGCATTTAAACTACCATGATGGAAAATTATCAATTCAGGAATAAAAAAATGTTATCCTCAAGACCTTTTTATTGTGATGTCCATTACATTTATCTGTATAGAACATATCGCTGCTGTTACATCTACTTTTTATTGCATACTTAGGACCAGTTGGACATATCGTGCTTTTTATATAAAAAAAAAAAAAAACTAACTTATTTACTCAAGGTGTCATTTCTTGATTTACATGTAGATGGTACCTACAGCTCTCATTTGAAGTAAAGTGTTCATAATTATCAACGTGAAGTCACTGGAAGGCCAATAAAGGTTATTAAATCGAATAATATTCAGTATAAAATGTTGATCTACACCTTTTCATGCAGGAAAATTTTATTGGCTATTGTAAGAGACACATGCCTCGTGTATTAAGGAAAACCACTCAACAGCCTCTATCACACCCCTCGAATTACAGAAATATGGTGAAATGTGTTTAAAATTATATCTGGTTTCCCAAAATATATGATAAAGACAACCCCTAATAGCCGTTCAGGAGTCCAGTTTAAGTTTTCTTTAGCCAGATAAAAATAAGGCTATTTTTCCAACAAAAGGTGTTTTCTGGAATTGCCCAAACTTTTTAAGGGTTAGTTATAAAGAAATCTTTCCAGAAATTTAAAGAAACTGAAAATGTCACATGAGGTTTTCTTTTCATGTCATTTATTGATATTTATTTGTTTTCTTTCAGCGATTTGTTTGAGATTCTATTTATATGAAATGCTATTCTGATTCTGTATACCTATCATCGTTAACCGCTTTGAAATAGGCACCCTTCCTGCAAACCCCTTTATGTATACCTATCACCGTTAACCGCTTTGAAATAGGCACCCTTCCTGCAAACCCCTTTATGTATACCTATCACCGTTAACCGCTTTGAAATAGGCACCCTTCTTGCAAATCCCTTTCGAATCCACGCTGTATAGTTTCCGCTGTCAGTAATTGTGGTGCTAATAATAATCACTGAAACGAATACTTCCATATCCCTCTCTATTACTATGCATTTCACAGACGAATTATTTCGATTTGTACACTGATTATTTTCCATTTGAATAATTGATGATCCATTTGGATTCATGATATAAACGAGTAACTCAGACGAATCATTTCCCAGATTCCACTCCAAGGTTGCATTGCATTCAGTAAAGACAAAGGCATCTTCCTCTGTAAAAAAAATTTTAAAAAATATTAAGATAACGTTAAGCTTTCATCTTTAATGTGGCATGGGACTTGAAAAAAGTAGTCAAGCAAATATTTTGTTTTCTTCACGGAAATCAGTTTAGCGAGTTAGACACTACTACTTAGTTACCAATTCTTAATCAGGTTTATTGTAAGGTATGACACTATTGTGACATTTGCAGTATTTATTGTTATCCCGTTTATGTATGTATGTGTGTGTGTGTGTGTGTGTGTGTGTGTGTGCGTGCGTGCGTGCGTGTGTATGTATGTATGTATGTATGTATGTATGTATGTATGTATACTTACTATTACACTGAGAGATTTCGTTTAGGCAATAAACGTATATAAATGCAACTAGAATATGAATGCAGCTCATCTTTACAGGGACATGAAGTTGTTTAAATTATACTTAAATGGCATTATCTGCTTTGTTTCAGTAGATTATTCATCAAATGATTCATTTACCAACAAAAACATCCGATGTTATCCACATCCACTTCCGTTTGCACGCATGCGCGGTTTAATAAATGGGACTGGGACTGTTTTGTACTCTGCATTCATCACTATCTGTCGCAAAGCTACAAAGCGCAACAATTTCTAAATTAGTTCTCTTTTGAAAATGAAAGATTTTGCACGTTGTCTCAATTATTTTATGCATGAGGCATTTAAAAATGAATTGTAAACGAGTTAGTTCGTTCGATAAAGCATATGACTCATTGGTGGGTGTTCGCGAATTCGAACCTCAGCGTAGAGGTGGGGGATGGGGTTCGAGTAGCCTTGATTTTGGTAATTTGCCTCGGATCAGCTTTCTAGGACTTGTGTTTGTGGCAATAAATAGCTGAGCAACAGCTAATGTTATTTGTTGCATATGAAAAGTAATCCTAAATAAAAACAATTTTTGTTTTCATTATGATCGTTAGTAATAGTAGTAGTAGTAGTAGTAGCAGTTGTTTTTGTTGTTGTTATAGTTACAGTAGGAGTGTATTTAGAATTTACAACTTAGTCATATACAGTTCATACTTTCTCCGGACATGAAAGTCAATATTTAAAGTCCTGTCGAGCAATGTAGTCTAGCATAGTATCAGTCTCAAACCCATGTGTGTTTCAGAGTTTACGCGCTAATGTAAGTGTAGTCGATGTTCTACCAAATAGTCTATAAACTTCATGCACACAATGAATAGCTCCCGGACGAAATGGGACAACAGTGTCAATTCAAGTGAAATTGGATATGAGAGACACGTATTGCAATAAATTTGAATTTATTAGTATTATCATATTTCAAGCTTCACTTTTTTTCTAGCACATGTATAAATGGTACATATAACTTTTACATATGCGAAAAAAATATACATGCGGACTACAGCTCAAAAACTGCTAGCAGTTGGAATTGTATGTACTATAAATACTGCACGAATTGTTTCCAAGCCTATTCTTCGGTTAATTTTGGAGAAATAACCAAATTGCCACTATGTTTGGTAATACATATAATTACAATGTGAAAACCACTTTAATTTGTAATGTAGCCTACCTATCTAATAGGCAAGAGTACGAGACTTCATCAATTTCTTGCAGAAATTAAAAATGGTTCATCCAGACTTGCTCATTTTGTTGGGGGTTTTTTTTCCGAAAACGGTTCACCAGGCTTCCATACGTTTATTATGGTAGCTTGAGCACTACCTATGCAAATCTGCAGTAAGTTAGTCCACGTGGTCGAGAAGGCAACCCATTTGAGATTCGACAGCCTCCATAAAATAAGCCGCCAACAATTTGCGACTTGCATCTATATGATCTCTATTAAGAATCATACATTATTCTATTTATGCACATTCTGTACGGTTTAAGTTTGTCATACAAAAATTGAGAGAAAGACTGGCACATACACGCCGTTATTTTGCAAATGTTGCTTCTGTATATCTAAAAGTACTATTCGCTATTTGGAAAGATTTTATTGTTTACGAAAAGATATTTTTGCAATAAATAAATCTTTTCGTCACAACGAACACATTTTTGGAAATAATGCAAATGTTTTCGTCCTTTCGAACAGTTGTTTGCTACTTTGGAAAGACCTTTTAGAAATAACGATGATGTTTTTGTGTGTTTTGTCAGAATATGGAGAAATTTGCTTCATTATTTTGGAAAGATAACTAAAATATGTTTCTGCTCTTACCCTCGCTAATACGCCACCGCACAAATCTAAATGTATGTTCGACTGTTTACGTAAACACAGAGACAGGACAGAACGCATGAAAATGTATACAAGGTGAAACAAGTTACATATTGATACAGTGCTTTCTTCCAAGACCTTGAACATGCTGATAGTCTAGCTCGGCCGATTGCGTGAGATCTCCGTTACCAAGGTCAATTTAAATCCTTGTCTTGTATATTCTATCGACTGATGGCGGTTTGCTACATATTTGTGGAAGCGAAGCTACCATTACAAATCTCGATTTGAGCAGAAATTCTACAAATTCTAGTGACATTCGTGTCGGGTATGATACCCAACCAGGCAAGCAGGACAAACTTTCAGTCGGAGGTTTTAAAGTAAAGAGTTACACCATGTTGTCATAAAGACGTTTAGCTGTTCTCTGTCATACCTCCACATGAGAGTCCTACAAAATTATCTAATGATGCAAGTTAAGTCAAATATGAGGATAAATGTATTCCATTTTTCCATAGTGACCTAGATGGTGTTTTAAATAATCGTAAAAGGCCGCTTATTCTCGAAACGTTTTAAGCATGAACTCAAGGAAAGTTCAGACATTTTAGAATTCTAGAAATTTATTTGAACTTAGCCATAAGGAAACAAGCTCCAATGTTAGCATTGTTTATTTATGTATAGTATGGGACCAGTATCTTTGATATACCATGAGATGTAAAAATATTTCATTAAATTGAAACTAGCCTTCAACATTTCCACTGTATGAAAAAAAAGCTTCAGACAGTCAGTGGCATATAATAGTTAAGATGTATTGCACCGCACATAAATGCACATATTTACACTTCCAATGGAACTGAGACTGACTGCAGGAAAATATTTATCAGGAATTGGTTTAGTTTCTCACAGCATTGCCGATTGTGTCCGTTACAATATATAGTTCTACAGATATTCCTAATCACGTAGAAATTATGAATTTGTTTCCTTTTTGCATATATTATTCATTTTGATTAAATAAATAAAAGACACGCTTAAGATGAAAAAGTTAAATTTGGTTTAAATAAAGAAAGTGTAAATAGCGCAATATCCTGCTCCCGATCAGTGAAAGCGATATGATTTGTATCGATTGATACCTGGCGGGTAAGTCCAACCGAGTGAGGAATGGGTCAAGCGTAGTGACTCATAAACACGTAGAGGCAGAATTCCATGCATTTAAAAATGTGAAATAATGTGTTGAGTACTTTTGTGGATTAAAATAGCAAATCATCAAATGTAGTGCAGCATGCGTATGTCACATTGACCAGGAAATTCCATTATGACATTAGTGTTGCTGGAATTGTGCTTCTTTGCATCATCACTGTAGGATAATTCCAGAAAAAGTGTGCGCATGCTATAAGATGTCGAGTTACTGGTGGCTACTTGCTCTCAGTTTAAATCAAGGTTTTCACCAAGATCAACTTTTGCTTCTCTCTCATTAACATTTTTCTAATTTTTGTATACCTATTTATGGTGTGTATCTATGAGAGAGAGAGAGAGAGAAAGAGAGAGAGAGAGAGAGAACCCTATGAAATTGTACAACGTGTTTTATTCATTTATGCAATGCGAATTAAACCGTAAATGTGGATACTTATTCTAATTATTTTCCTATTCTATTAACATCTAAACGTTGAAATTCATGTCGTAACATCAACAGATCATATATCTACTATCGAAACCATACCAGCAGGCGTATCATGAATCAATATTTGATATATCAACATCACTGGTATATATCATTCCTTTACATCAACTACAGTCTGAACTAGTTTATAAGTCGGGTCCAATTGCAAAAGGTATAGACCCCGATCTGACGTAATTTATTGTGATTGCAGATCAGGAATTAGGTCGATTGTTCTACTGGTTTCTCCTAACAAAATGCAGAGATCTAGATCTTCCGGTGCATTACACGACGGCATATCTTTGTCTATGGAGTTTGAAGTTCGATCCACTTATATACGTACAAATATGTATGTGTGTTAAACTTGGCTGCAATGAAGACAACTGTCAATAATTGCCAATGTAAGTAACAGGTAGTTAATTTCTTCATCCATGTTCAAAAGTTTTAAGTTCCCAATATCGCATCACTTAACAAAAGCATATTCGAAATTATATTGAAGACCACCATTTTTTGGCCGCGTCGATAATAGAATGTTAATCATAAAAGTTCAAACATGATGTAAAAGGGTGAAATCATCGATATTTCAATAACACATCACAGTAAGCAATTCCGCATTCTCTAGCATCAGCGTCATAATTCTCTTCTCTGCTTCTTTCCTCGCCTTCTAGTACAGATATCGTTGGGTTAAATGGCGAAGAATGAATGAACTTAATGTTAGTCAGATCCATCACACCTGTAACGCGTGCAGATAAAAGCTGCCTCAACGACATATAAGTTGAAATAGATTAATTACACTATTGTTTGATGAAGGCAAATAAGACATTACAACAAGAAATGAAAAACTTGATGTTTGAAGCCCTTATACAAAAGTAAAACATTAACCATAAATTGGGTTTAAAAATGTGATAGTTTAATAAATCATCAATTAATTAGTACAGTAATTCACCTTGCAGCAGAGTATGACAGATTCAGATATTGTTCCTGCTGTTGATGAGTTGTTACCAAAACGATTTGAAGATGGGTACACTGATCCCCCCAGCAAGTTGACAAGACAAAATCTGTCACAGATGGCAAAGGCAATGATGACCAAATATGTGATTCAACCCCAAAAATTAGCATTGGATCAGCTTATGCAATGTAATGTTTCACTTGTTGCAAATTTAGGATTTAAAAAAAAAAATTCAACTGAATTATAACTGTTTTGAACTTGACCACATATGACAATATTTAAAAAAAGAAAACGTTAAATTTTCATACTTTTAATTTTAATTCTACCATGTGTAGTAAATATAACGGGAAAACAGTTAATGGTCACCATAATTGTTGAGATGGTACAAACACAAACTGTTCCACATCCCTAATCTCGGAAAGAATTTAGGATATTAGAATTGACTGTAATCAGGGTCACTTATTTTGATTTTCAATCCAAGATTAAAAGTGAAAAAGCAGCATGATTTAAATTGAAAGTTTGATAATTGATTGACAATTTTATCATCAACAAAATATAAAATCAATATAATATCATGAATGAAGTATTAGCCGTGTTTTTATGCATACTATAAACAAACTTGGCAGTCATAAACACTGAAGATATCTTTGGGGGAAATATACTTACCCTCAATATAACTTTATGATTCAAGTGTAAATAACGTTGAACATTTAAATTAAAAGAAGGAAATGATAAAGATTAATATGATTTGTGTTGGGATCGGTACAGAGACTAAACAGAGGCAGACTGAGTGGATCCGAAGCTAAACTAGATTCTTCTCATATGAAAGTGTGCAGCACATAGATTCATAGATTTTGTTTCATTTTTAGTGTATTAAAACATTTATGCTTTTCGTTTTGTAAATCGGTAGGGGGATACAAATGAAAAGGGGGGTATATTCGGACTATAATTGGACAAAGTCTCACACAATTATATTTTACCCCATCAATTAAATTTGAGAATATACTCTCGATGAAACTTTAGAAATGACCACCAGTTTCATCGGAAAATTGAAGCTATAAACAGCTTATGATAAATAACGCTGATGATTTAAAAGAATTTATTCAGGCTTAACGGGGATTTATACCGAACTTGCCAGCTAATTTCATAATATGTTTCTCTAATAACTTCATATATTTTTATTTTTTTTTTAGTGAAACATAAGCTTCTTGAATAACCTAACATTGCTGTAGTGGGCATTCAGTCGATCGAGATGTTATCACCAGAAAATATGTAAGCATTTGCATAAGTCGATAATTTTTGTGCAAATGTAATAGCTGTAAAATAATGTGGGTTGTCAGTTATCCCATTGTGACTAACCATGAATAACGATAGGAAAATAATAGAAAGTGTTTACAAATGTTTTTGTTGAGTCCATGAAGTGATGTTTGCTGGTGCGTTTTGACTACCCATATGTCGCTCCGTTCTTTGAAGGAACATTTATAACAGTATTAAAGTTAAAATTCAAGAATTCAAACCAGACATGTTTTCTGCTTGTGACTGAAATAAACCAGCATACATTAGATGACAATGTTGAATTTTGGTATGCATATATGGAAATCATGGAGTTTTCTTCCACTGATAACCCTTTCCTTTATGGTTATGTAACATATTTGGTGGAACATGTTTGTTGGCCATTATCTTAGCATTTCCTTGTATGAACATCCACGTTAATTCTATCCGTTAAGTAGTTTAGAGTTTCTTTGGATATAATTACATAATGTTGTGCACTAATGGCGAAGCTTAAAATATTGCGTCATCATAACTATAAGTGGTTTATTCCTCGACTTCTTTATGCAAATATACTTGCATCTTTTGAGACATAGGAAATCATTAATTGTTGTGTGGATGCTGCAAAATCAGTATAGAAGCAACATAATTCAAATAATCTGGTGATAAACGATTCTAATAATGTCTTAAACGTTTCCTGATCATTCTAAAACAAATTTGTACCATAAAATAAATCATGTAATGTAAATAATTCGCTTTTAGAATATATATATATATATATATATATATATATATATATATATATATATATATATATATATATATATATATATATATATATATATATATGAACCTTTTAGCATTTAAAGTCTCCATGGATTGTGAAATTTAACAAAGTTTTCTTTGACAAAGTAGCTATAAGGTCTGAACCATAACCATATAACATTTTTATCTTATTAATTATGTTTGACCAACACACAGAAAAGACGGGCCCCTCCACTCGGAATAATTTCATAAAATAAAAGCTACAGCATGTAAAGAAGAAATAGTTCAAGGTAATTTGTATATGTGTTTGTCTTTGTGCGTTTGTGCCTGTGTCTTGCTGGTTTGGAAAATTGTTAATAAATTATAGTTTAAGGTTATACAAGAATTAAACAGTTGCATGATATTGTCTTACCTGTTGAAGGACGATTGGAAAGAGTAATAACTTGGTCCAAAAACTCACTTTTAAGTTTTTAAAACTACCACCTCTTGTCTGTAATTCATATGCAACATTGTCGCCACTCTGGTCTTGTACTTTCATTGTGGATTATGTTAATGACTGTTGTTGAGTTTTTTCATTACTGAGTACAAATTTGGAGCAAACGTTAACCGTGAAAAGCTAGTAATTGAATGTGACACAGTATGACTACATCGCTTTAACGATATCGAAAGAGGTCAGATGGAGATATACGAGTTGGATTGCCCTAGATTTCTTGTTTTGACGTATGTATGATCAGCTAAGTTAGAATTTGAAAAATATTTGTACCTGCTAATATTTGAAATGCAACAATTTACCACGCAATGTATCCCAACACTGTGCTTGAATGCAATGAGGAAACGTAATGCCTTGTGTATGTACGTTCGTATGCTGTGTTCTGGTGTATGAATCAGGGCCGGATTTACCATTGTGCTTAGGTGTGCTTAAGCACAGGGCCCCTGTTGGCCAGGGGGCCCATCTTCTTGGCCAAAAAAAAAATTTACGATGAATTTTTCAAAAGTCTGTGGCTATTTTAACTACTAAATTTCCTGAGTATATATGCCTAACTACCTGTGTAGGCCTACCGGACCTACCTCCTTCAGGGCCCAAGTAAGGGGCCTCATAACTTAACTAGCACAGGGCCTCATTTGTCCTAAATCCGGCACTGGTATGAATATATGAATTTTTACGCAGCTGAAAAATATCTATATTAAAACTTAAATGTTCGTCATCTTTCGAACACAATAAAGCAGTCACACAGTTAGACAATTTATTGATTTTTTTATTTTTAAAACGTCGACACAAGTATGCATGTTACACAATGTTAAACAACGATATCTCTATGATCTGATCCTAGGTTATTTATTGCATTGCATGTCCAGGTTCCTCCATACAGCACACTTTGGAAGGAGTCAATATCAATTTCCTTTCCTCCATCTTTGTAAGACACTGGTGGCGGTACGTATGCATTTCCGGAACGCTGAAGGCAA
Source organism: Megalonaias nervosa (assembly GCA_016617855.1). Classification (NCBI taxonomy): domain Eukaryota; kingdom Metazoa; phylum Mollusca; class Bivalvia; order Unionida; family Unionidae; genus Megalonaias; species Megalonaias nervosa. Next base: position 11,410 of record JAECUM010076588.1, read on the forward strand.
GTAAGAAACTTCAATGTTTACATGAAATTATGTTCAGTTTTAAAAGGCCATCAAACACATTAAAGAGCATCTGAAAGAAAATGTAGCATGTTTGATGAGGTAGAACTTAGAGAGAACTTTATCCTAAACAAATGTGTATTTATATCTTACCATAAATATACCTCTAAACAGTTTTAGGGTTGGGACTGCTGGCATAAGAAAGAACAGACAAACAAACAAACACAATTCTAGCGTGACTTTATGGTTTTAGTTACAGCCAAGAATGACTCCGTGTTTACAAGCAAAAGAAAATATATCATCCAGTAAGTGTTGTCAAAATTATCCTGCGTTGTAACAACCCCAACTTTAATATACAGTTGCAAAATGTAATAACGACTACAATACATGT
>JAECUM010076589.1:0-10774 GCA_016617855.1 Megalonaias nervosa
TGTCCGTCAGAGCGAAAAAAAAACTAGGATTTTGACGCGAATCATTGCCATCTCACCTCTGTCTGCGTGGGTTCAAGTCTCGGGTTTGGCTAATGTGGATAAGTGAGAAAATTGCCAGTAATTTCTCGTGGGTTGCTGGTTCTTTCTGGGATTTTCCCGGGTTCTTCCTCCACCATTTATACTGGCCGCCATGTATAGCCATCTTGTGCTAAAAAATGGCGTTAAAACCCTACAACAACAACAACATATCAAAGGATAAGTCGACTTACGACCTGTTTCCTTAACGTATATGGACCACATAAAAGGTCAGTTAACCTTTCTCAAACTAAGAAGTATGTTATTAACTGAAAGAAGCATTATACGTTTGTAATGATTCAATACTTTAGTATTTTAATACAATGACAGAATTTCGTCACACGATCTAGTCGAGTCACATGTTCGTTTTCTTCAAGCTTGCCTCTATTGTTTCTTATTTTTGCAGAGGCAAATCTTTTTTAATAAAGTTTTCCCCTGACTTTCCCAAATGGTAATTTTTGTTATAAACAAAGTGTGTTTCGTAGGAGAGGTTGAAAGAACCTGCAATTTACTTTATTCTGACATCTTAATGATAGTGCTTTATTTGGGTTCGAGAGTGCACAGCTAGGCCTTGCTTCTGATGCACATCTTATAGAAGACTGATAACTCTGATTGACTATTTGACCCTTATACTAAATTATACAGAGAAAGAACTGATCACGTTCTAGGAGTCTGCTGTTTCAAAATTTCGTAAGTACACGTTCAAAACAATAGTCATGCATGACATGTGAAAATTCATTTCTTTATTTCAAGGGCGGGCAAGATTAGTCTTTTAAATTTGTTTTCCCAGCACGTGCAAGCATTAATTTTCATAAACTGTTTAAGACAGCACATAAAACGATGCTTCCCATCTGACCTGCTCGCTTTTCTCGTAACGTCACTGCCACAGAAAGCTGCAAACAGATACTTCTTGTCGAAACGCATTTCCTTGCTTTCACATCATTTTTCAAAGGATTCACAGCAAGCAACAAAAAATATCGAAATGTTAAACCTTTAGCCGCCAGCTATAGCACTGTTATTGTTAATTTTTCCCCCAAAATTCAACCAAGAATTGACTGAAATGATAACTGAAAACTCGGCGACGTATAAGTGATATGCTTTCTCGTAGCAGGGGCGTATTTTACCTACGTCACTGGATGGCAGTTTGAGTTGACCATTACTAGTCAGTTAGTACGTTTGTATGTTTCATCTTCGCATGCTAGAAATGAATCTGATACGTAAACAGTGGTCATTTTTAAATGCCCTCAGGTCCTTGATATTATATCGTCATAGTAACTTCGTCTACGTTTAAACGAATCGATAACGCGTTACCATTATTAGCAACATATGCAATGGTTTGGTGTTTTTTTTATGCCGATTGAGTTGTCCAATTTATCCATTAAAAGGAGATAAGGATGTTCTGAAGAGGTTTTAGTTTCAGTCTGTCCAAGTTGTATCTACATAGAATATTTGCAGATATCAGTCTAACATACACCCTTTTTCAGACCACTTGCAACAAACTAGGGAAAACGTAGAAAAATATGCCCCTTTTCGGATCACTTACATCAGTCTAGAGATAATACAGTAAAACTATGCCTCTTTTCGAATTAATTAAATCAGTCTAGAGAAATAATCTAAAACTACGCCCCTTTTCAGATTTCTTAATTCAGACTAGGGAAAATACTGTAAAACTATGCCCCTTTTCGGATTACTTACATCAAGGGAATATACAGTAAAACTATGCCTTTTTTGGATTAATTACATCAAGAGAATATGAAGTAAAACTACGCCCCTTTTCGTATTACCGACAAGGAGATAATACACAAAACTGCATAATTTTTTTGTTCTATGTCGGCGGAAAAAGCGAGCTTGATATGGCGAACGGATACGTCGATGGCCTTAGGCCGATACGTATTTGTAAGCCATATCAAACGAGTTCTTTCCCCTGATTCCGTACAAAATATAGCATTCCCCTTTTCTACGCTTTCTGAATATTTTTAGCTTTACTGTATGAATGAAATTCAGAAGAAAATGGGATTTATCAAAGTTCCATTCAATGTGTCTAAAGATATCACCGCGCAGACGACAAAAAAGGCACCTATAGTAGTAGTTTCAGTCAAAGCTAGGTCATTTAAAAACAACCAAAATAGAAGTATATAATTTAAAAAAACTTCTTTCGAAACAAAATGATCGATCGAAGGGAGGTTCAACTGTCGTTCTCCTCTGCCTCAAAATGTTTTCAATATTGTTATGATTCAGTTCGCAAAAGGGACTGATGCTTTAAAGCGTATTAAGGACACCTGTTCAGCATTTGACAATCGAGTCACATAAAGAAAAGAAATTACAGCACATTTCCATGACGTTACGTGGATCAGTCGATACACCGTCATGACGTCACACTGCTGTGTTCTGTAGGCTTTGTATCTGTCGTTGTTTTTATATTTAATGATATGAGTAATGTTGTGTATCAAACTTTTATGGAATATTTGTAAACACAACGATATCCTCCAAATTCAAATCTCCAACTGCTAATACTATTACACATGCCAGTTTAAATCATGTGTGTGTGTGTGTGTGTGTGTGTGTGTGTGTGTGTGTGTGCACATGAAAGAGTGCAAAACTGTTCATGCAGTTATGCTGGAGGTTTCTTATTTACTAAGTAAGTGGATGGACTGTTAATGTTACATTATCACTCATAAGTTTAACCGATGCTGCGAAACATACTTGAATTGGAACTAAATATTGCATTTTACTCATATATATATATATATATATATATATATATATATATATATATATATATATATATATATATATATATATATATATATAGTATAGTACGCTGTATCAATGATATACCACGAGATGTATAAATTTTTCATTAAAAGGAAACGAAGCTTGCTGAGTTTCCTTTTAATGAAAAATTTATACAACGAGTGGTATATCATTGATACAGCGTACATACTGTACATATATTTTATTTATATCACATACAAATACATATATTTGCCCTTTGAACGGAGTTCAGATTTACTACAAGCAGCTGTGTATTGACCTAGTGAATGAACTCCTCACATCCCCGAGTGTGTCCGCTACAAAATGTAGTTCTATGCCTTTAGTGGCTATTTACAATCACTTCTGCATATTGATAAGTTGATTGTTTTCTTTTCTTGGTTTCTATTTTCTCCACATTGATTATATCAATATAATACACACTTATGATTTGAACATGAAGGATGGTTTTAATGATAAAAGTAGAGCACTAGCAACACTTAGATAGCTACGTCATTCACATGAATGCCATTCACATGCCGGCGCATGGAAATTAATGTGGAATAGAAACTAAGCCAACTGACGAACCAACAAGAGGTAATTAAAATATTTTAATATATTTACAGTTGATCTAAGTCATTATTCTGCTTTAGAAACAGTACAACCGACCATAAACTCTGTCTCTGTCTGTCTGTCAGTCTGTCTCTCTGTCTCTCTCTCCCTGGTAGGTTTGACTTTAAAACACTGTCTCTGTCTCTGTCTCTCTCTCTGTCTCTCTCTCTCTCTCTCTTTGGTCGGTTTGACTTTAAAACTTTCTCTCTCTCTCTCTCTCTCTCTCTCTCTCTCTCTCTCTCTCTCTCTCTCTCTCTCTCATCCTTTGGTCGGTTTGACTTAACTTTTACCATCATTCATAAGTCCAGAGATATCGTGGGATGACACAAACAAAAATCCTCTACGTTCGTCATTTTATTGATTTTAGCTCGTATCTTGCTACGATGGTCGAGAGAGAGAGAGAGAGAGAGAGAGAGAGAGAGAGAGGCCTTTGAACATTTTCATATTTAAATAATAATAATCGAATGTTTAGAACATTATAATATGTTTAAGAAAAAACTACAGAACAACATTAAATACATCATAGTATGTGTACCACGTAACCGAGGAATTTACTGGTTTGCAACTTTGTATCATTGATAAACAATGTAGATAAATCCCAAGGAAAGTGCACACGTATCGTTACGACGAATCATATTCTTGTAGGTTACTTGGTGTAATTTCTGTTTCAAGGTTTTAATCCAGCCCAAATTCCTTTTCTCACTCCACATTTCTGCACAGTTTGTCCGTTATGCATGAGAGGGGAGGAGAGAACAGAAAGCAGAAAGAATTGTGATGAAAATGTGTACCATATTAAATTCATTTAGAAAACGGGGATTATTAATACTTTTCATCGTTATTTTTATACGTCACTAGTAACTAATTTGTGGAAATTGATCATTGATCTAGAATCAACTGCAGACGCTCGCGAGAATGTTTATATATGGGTATTATTGCGCCATGGGCGGATCACAATTTGATATACCAATAGTATTGGTATATCAAATAGCTTATACCAACACTTTAAATGCATGTTATTTTTTAATGTATGTGGTAGAAATATATATATATATATATATATATATATATATATATATATATATATATATATATATATATATATATATATATATATATATATATATATATATATATGTGTGTGTGTGTGTGTGTGTGTGTTTGTGTGTGTGTGTGTGTGTGTGTGTGTGTGTGTGTGTGTGTGTGTGTGTTAGAGCTGGATACCACAAAAAGCTTTTACCACGGTATTTCTATAGATACCGCGTTACGTACTAGAAACCAGAAATTTTATCTTCTGGAGCATCGACCTACCACATTAAAAAATATCTGTCAATAGGTGGAAGATATCTTCCTCCGATTCCTAGCCAACTAACGCCATATTATATCATTTTATATCCATATTATATCCATTTATTTCCAGTTATGTCCATATTATATTCATTTATATCCATTTATGTCCATATTATATCCATATTATATCCATTTATAGCATGTTATATTCATTTATATCAGTATATGTCCATATTATATCCATTGATATCCATATTATATCAATTTATATCCATTCTATGTTTTGAAAAATGTTTATCTTGAGATAAAAGAAAAATATTTCAATACAAAAGAAACTCGCCCCTCCCCCTTCGAATATTAAATGGTCAGTACATTACAGTTGATGAATGCACTGTGTCTAATTTAATTCTTGTACAAGTTTCTCATCTAAAAGCTGTAAATAAAATGAGATAGAAAAGCCTGCACGTGGGCCCCGAGTGGCCATGTGATCTAAAGCGCTTACCGTTCCGGATCACTGCCATCTCACCTTTGTCTGCGTGGATTCGAGTCTCGGGTTCGGTCAATGTGGGTATGTGATAAAGCTTGCCAGTAGCTTCTCGTGGGTCTGTGGTTCTTCGCGGGGTTTTCCAGGGTTCCTCCTCCACCAATTATACTGACCGACATGAGTAGCCTATCTTGTGCTGAAAAATGTCGTTAAACCCTACAACAACAACAAAAACAAAAGCCTGTACTATAGCTGACTCCCAGTAAGAGGTATTGTGCTAACATTAGGTATAACGGTACCAATTGTACAACTCCAGGTGGGAGGAGCTTAAGGTGTAGGGAACATTGCATTCAGAAATAAACCACAAAACTAGCTGTGATTGGTGCATTATGTAAGAGTTGTACTTTCTGTTAGGCTTAAAAAAATGTTGAGCCTCTTGGCAACATGTGAGATTATGTTAATTCATAACTATATCACATTTTGTATTTTTTATGATTTTTTTAAAATGTGTTACACATGACTGAAAATGTGTCTGGTGTAACTAGACAACTCTTACCCCTGTCTAGTTCCAGCAGAGTTATCTCTCTTAAATGCAATGGAGTACCTGGTTCTGTCCTTGTCAAATTGACAATCTAACATTGTTCTCTGTGACAGTGGGTGACATGCATGCTGAGGTAGGATAGAAAGTATATTTATTTCACAAAACATTAGCATTGAGGTCTATGGAAAAACAATTGGTACCGTGATACCATTAGAGAGTTTCTTGATCAAAATAGAAAGTGTTGACACTGAAGCCTATCATTTGCTAACTACATTATTGACATGATAGGGGGAGAAACATTGAGTGGGATGACAATAACCGGGCAAGATATTCATCAGAGAGTTTCAGTAAACATAAAACACACTGACGCAGCAAACGAGAAACTACTCTGTGGGCTTGAGAAATTACGTAAACTTCAAACAGGAAAAACGTCACTGATCGGAAAATCTTTTGATGATTTTAAGTGTTACAAAGGATTCCATGTGCTTAACACAGTACGCTAGTAAATAACATAAAAATGATATTTTCTTGAAAAGTGTTCACCGCTACCAGTAAACGGAGAACACAGATAAGGAAAGATCTTGAATTATAATAACAAGTGTCACGGTATATCGAACTGATATGTAGAGTTAGCAACCTGAGATATAGGGTTTGCAAACTGAGATAGGGTTAGCAAACCGAGATGTAGGCATTGCAAACTGAGATACAGGGTTAGCAAACTGAGATATAGGGCTAGCAAACTGAGATATAGGATTAGCAAAATGAGATATAGGGTTAGCAAAGAATGTGCTCTTCGTCGGCTAACGAGTAAGTCTCAGTGTTTTATTTGCTCTGAATATAAACGGCACAATACATTGTCTGAGTAAACTATTCCCCACGTGTTAAAAATCTCATCGAATGAGTGTTTGGATCGAGATGAAAGAAGTAAATATGGAAAGTACTAATATTTTTTAGGTACATTTATACTTTTTTCTTCTTAGAAAGGAACAATGCAAAAAAAGATATGATAGTGAAAAAGAAAAAATAAACCGAAAATATCGCTCAAACTTAAGTTCATTTGCAGTCACTACAATTGATCCAAACTATAAAAGATAATCCAGATTATTCTGTTCGTGAATATGATGGAAAATTTACTATTTTCTGTAAGATAGGGTGAAGTCATTCATGGTTGATATATTTTATTGAATCAGAGTAAACAGATGTCGGTAAAACATTGCACTGCAATAATGGGAGCAATGCCATATTCCTCACCTACAAGCGGTAATGCGGTTCCAGAGCGTGATTTCATAAAGTCGAAATCGTCAACTATTGGATTTATTCGTGAGAATATTAACGAAAATAGGGCAGTCTCGGTAAATCCAAGAGCAGTCTTTAAGTATAGTTATTAACATGTGGATGGACCGTTTTTAATATACTTATGTTTTTTCCTAGCGAAGCCTAGGAGCAAAGACACAAAATCGATTGACTTCTTCTAGCATGGTCTATTGATGAATCGTATGAAATATTTATTGTATCTCTTGTGGTCATTGTTTTTATATTGTTTTGCACCAAGCTGCAATAGCCTGTTAAGATTTGTATGGTAAAGAGGAATACACATAGCGTAAAGTGTAATCTATTTAATGTCTTGTTTATTTTTATTTATTTCTTCATGGTTTATAAAAAGTATTAATAAGGGTCTAAAACATATTATATTAACATGGTCTAGAAACATATTATTTAATATTAAAATGTCCGAAGGCCACTCTATACTCCCTCAACTGTTCACTATCGTTGTGTAGGTTGGTAAGGCATCAAACTAATCGACCACTAAAGGAACATGGGGATGAACAATGAATTAATGTCTTTATGGTAAGTCTCTCCAACCCCAACACCACCTCTCTCTCTCTCTCTCTCTCTCTCTCTCTCTCTCTCTCTCTCTCTCTCTCTCTCTCTCTCTGGATTATCGTAGCTAGATACGAGCGAAAATCCACTAAAATACGAGCGTTGGGGATTTTCGCTTGTGTCATACGACGATGTCTCTGGACCTATGAATGATGGTAAATGTCACACCTTCCAAAGGAATAGAGAGAGAGAGAGAGAGAGAGAGAGAGAGAGAGAGAGAGAGAGAGAGAGAGAGATTTTCGAGTACTCTGATTTCCAAAAGTAAATCTACATCATTAACGGCTGACACTGTGACATGTTCATTTTGCATAAATAAATCAGTTGGGCAGTGGTACAGGTCCTTTGGATTCGTACGGGATGGGATAAGACGCTCCCGCCCCCACGAGTCTCCCAACTATAGGTAAAATAGTGTGACGATAGCACAGCATTACTGGGCGGAAGTCTTCCTCGATGAAGTCAACGGCCAGGGCGGAATGGCTCCAAGATATGCTCAACAACCATGTGGTCAGGGCCAGGGCGTGCCACATTATATCAGAGGATTTCAGCTGTGGTCATCCAGTCTGGAGAGGGATGGGCTCCGCCAGGCTGTATCTTGCCCTTGACACACCACATGAAGACAATTAACAATTCTTCCATACCGGATCGGTCGCTGCCCGAGTCAACAATGACCACGCCTTCCACTGCACACAAGGACGGAGGTGACAAGTATGCTACTGGTGCCCCCACTACCAAGATGATCCGTGGGACAACATCATCATCGGTACATGGAAAGTCAGAACACTGTGAGCTGTGGGAAAGTTGAAAGAAGTTACACATGAGTGGGAGAGGTACAACTGGAACATTATTGGTCTCTGCGAAGTGCGCTGGAAAAACTTTGGCGAAATAACAACAGATGAATGGCATAAGCTCTACTTCAGCGGAAGAGGGGAAAACAGTGATGGCGTTCGATTCTTGTCCACAAGGGCAATGTAAACAGCATTATGGGTTGCTGTCCAGTCTCAAGCAGGCTTATTACCATCCGCCTGAGGGCGACTATCTTCAGCATCACAATCATGCAGGCCTATGCACCCACATCTGACTATGATGACAACGAACTGGAGAATTTTTATAACCAACTGCAAGATGTCATTGACAACTCACCCAAGAAGGACATTATGTTTGTACAAGGAGACGGAAATGCAAAGGTGAGGATTAATTCACAGACAAACTGGCAAAGCACCTGTGGACCCTTCTGCAATGCAGAAACAAATAAAAGAGGACTCACTCTCTTGGAGTTTGCTGCCTACAACAATCTTGTGATAGCCAACACATTCGGCCCTCACTAAGCATCTAGAAGCTGGACCTGGCACAGTCCAGATGGACAACACCACAACGAGATTGACTACATCTTGGTGAATAAACGATTCTGCACAGGACTGAATATCGCTAGAACACGAAGTTTTCCAGGAGCAGATATTGGAGGCGACCATGATTTATTAATTACAACGTTTACATCCACCTGAAAATGATCAAAAAACCTAACCAACCAAGAATCAGATTTGACCTTGAAAACTTGAAAGATCCAAAAGTCACAGAAACCTTCCAAACAATGATAGGTGGTAAATTTGCACCTTTGATAACCCTGGACAACCAAGACACCGACCTAGAGTCCTTAACAACCACATTCAACACAGCTGTCACTACTAGAGCTAGAGAGATTATTGGCAAATATAGTCGAACAAAGAAACCTTGGGTCACGACAGATGTCCTTGAACTATGCAACAAAAGAAGAGAATTAAAAAAGGAAAAAAGAGATAATGATGGAACTAGAAAATACAGAGAGATAAACAACATGATCAGGAAAAGCATGAAAAAGGCAAAGGAATCCTGGATAGAAAGACAATGCTGCAAAATCGAAGACAGTCTGAGTAGAAATGACAGCAAAATGGCATATCAGCTGGTGAAAGATCTCACAACTCATAAACAAGGGAAAACTACCACAATCCAAGACAAATCAGGAAAATGCCTCACAGAAGATCAAGAGATCCTCAAGCGATGGACAGAATACTGCTCAGAATTGTACAATCATAAGACCCAAGGAGATCCAGCAGTACTAAATTGCTCTCAGGCAGAAGAAATTGATGACAACCCCATTCTTCGTGAAGAAGTAGAAATTGCAGTTAGGTCACTAAAGAAAGGAAAGTCAGCCGGCATTGACAACATAACAGCAGAGCTCATTCAAGCAGGAGGAGAAGAGATAGTCACAGTCCTAACAACAATCTGCAACAAGATATGGCAGACAGGAAAATGGCCCACCACATGGACTCAATCCTTGGTCATCGTGCTCCCCAAGAAAGGAAACCTACAGCTATGCCAAAACTACAGAACCATCAGTTTGATCAGTCACCTGAGCAAAGTCATGCTGAAGATAATTCTCAACAGAATAAAGCCTCAAGCAGAGATAATTATTGCTGAAGAGCAGGCAGGCTTCCGAGCAGGAAGGAGCACCACAGAATAAATCTTCAATCTCAGACTCCTTTGCAAGAAATACCTTCAGCATCATCAGAATCTATATCATGTCTTTATAGATTTCAAAAAGGCATTTGATAGGGTATGGCATGCGGCCTTATGGGCAACTATGAGGAAGTACAACATCAGCTCAAACCTGGTGCAGGTTGTTGAGCACCTCTATGACAAAGCCACCAGTGCTGTCCTCATCAATAGCAGGAGAGGAGATTGGTTTCGAACAACAGTTTGAGTCAGACAGGGATGTATACTGTCACCTACACTCTTCAACATTTTCCTGGAAAGGATCATGGAGGATGCCTTGCATGACCACAAGGGCACTGTCAGCATCGGAGGAAGAACAATCACCAACCTTCGCTTCGCAGATGATATTGATGGTTTAGCAGGAGATGAAAAAAGAACTGACTGACTTGGTTGAACGCCTCGACACAAACTCCACAGCATACGGTATGGAGATTAGCGCCGAAAAAACCAAACTGATGACAATCAACACCAGTGGCATCAGTGCAGAAATAAAGGTCAGTGGACAGAAGCTGGAAAGAGTCACAAGCTTTAAGTACTTGGGATCATTATCACAGACGAGGGCTCCAAACCAGAACTACTTTGAAGGATTGCCCAGACAACAGCAACAATAACAA
>JAECUM010076593.1:0-10357 GCA_016617855.1 Megalonaias nervosa
CTCTCTCTCCCTCTCTCTCTCTCTCTCTAGTCGGAATTGACTTTAAATCTCTCTGTCTCTCTGTCTCTGTCTCTCTCTGTCTCTCTGTCTCTGTCTCTGTCTCTCTTAGCTAATATATACTCCCCTTCTTACTATATTTCATATTTTAAAAAAATTGTGTAAGGATATAGACTAAATAATAAAACTCATAACCGCTGTAACTTTCAGATTCATATAAGATGATTTTAAGTCCAAGCCATCAGACCGAGCCACACAAGCTGGCAATAATTAAGTCTAAATTATAAAATAGGATAAACTGGAATTATACACTCTGGCTTACAAAATTTAATATTTGTAAGATGATCCAATCATTCCTACCATCAGAGCCAGCTGCACAAGGCGGACACGATTGACATAAGTAAAATAAATATAATAAATTAGAAGCCGTAGGTCTCTAAATTTAGAAAGTCAAAGGTGGTCAGGGCACTGGACTTTAAGGGTCCTCCGCAGAAAGAGGAACAAAAATAAATAGCTTAAGAAACGCTGAACCCTCTCGATTAGATAACACAACTTGACACTTACAAACTAGATCATATAAGGTGGTTACAACCGAAAACAGTCAGGCCCTGCCACATCAAGTGGTAAAAGTTAAATCCAAGCAAAACTGAAAGTCAAACTAGGGTCAAGGTTTCCAAAACAAATTGATCTATGTCTACAAGCAAACTATTTATAAATAAAAAACCTATCTCTATTCCTATGCTAACAATTAAACAATATTAGAACATAGATATCCATATTGCAAATTGGCGTCAAGACGACACCTTTACATTTCGGGCTGGCGATCAAAATTATAAAACAGGATCGAGGAGTGGCTTCAGGTGATGTTGAAGTGGCTCTCTTGCTCCATTTCTCTCCTTGGTCACGTCCAGACAAATCAATTACTAAGTGTGTTGTGCACAAATTCAAGTGACAGGTGGTGATTCTCATACCAAACCAACAATAAATTAAGAAGACCGCGCTGCTTGCATTAACGACTCTCACAAGGCATGTTTGCTACAAGCAAGGATACTATATAATCAATCAATTATTCGGAATGGTAATTCGTTTTTGAATAATAAGATGAGTTTTATCAATAGTATATGCACCATCTTAATTCAACTTGAAAGTGTGGAGCAGCTTTTGCGCCATGGAGAAGTCACAAAGTTACATGAAGACGGTATATTATCCCAAGAGAAGGTAGCCACGTGAAAGATTTTGAAAAAAACACCTATTATATGCAATGGAAGAAGAAGAGAAAAAGAAACAGAAAAGTTAAAGGGACTCTTTCTGTTCAAGGTATCGGTATGATCTTGGATCAGTGAAGAGTGGCTATATAGCTGTAGGTGTTGCGTACTAAAACGGCCTTGTTATAGCCAGTCAGATGTCCTTAATGTTCTGTAAAATAATATCGATCACATTTTTCCAAATTATATTTTGGTGATTTAATATATGTTCATTTATGCATGTATTGTTATACAAAAACCACCCTCCCCCGGCTTCCAATATCGGCTTGGTTGTACGTTTGTGGCTGTTTGATTGTAATCGTGTGTGATAGTTGTAATATCTAAACATATACCCCTTGTGCGCATCTGTTTGATTGTACGCATTGGAATTCGTCTTTACGATTTGTTTTGGTCTTTTTTCAGAATCAGTTTTACTTATCCTATCCTAAAATATAATCCCCCCCCGACACATGTTAGTTGATAAAACTAGATCTGCGATTGTGTCGGAAGGTGTTGGTCAGAAGGGTTTTATTGTGATCCTATTCTAACATATCCACCTAACCCGGTACTACTTATTAGTTTGTAAAAGCAATTGTTGAGTTTGAAGAATAGATGTTGGGTAATATAATGACTAAACGTATGTTGCAAGAAAGGGGGTTTTGTCTTTAATTATGTGTGGTCTTGTCTGTCTCTCCATCATGTTAATTCGCATGAACGATGTTGAGAAGAGCTATATCGGCGCATCATTTTCAATTCATAGCTGGACGCCTCCCCATCACGATGCATGCATGTGTTAAATTTCCATAATCAGTCAGAGCAACCAATAAAGTAAAATTTCAATAGTGTCCAAAGAGAAATTTGCTGATCATGGACAGAGTGACATATAATGTTATTTACCGAGGGGACCATTGTTGCCAACAAAACTATACAAGCTTCACAAAGACAATTTTGGCTAATCAAAATAGCAACTCTCATGCGCACAGAAATTTGCCAGCCAATAAAATTACGTTTGTCTTCCTGCGACAAGTTTGACAAATTATAATAAGGTCATCATAACAGGAATATCTTATTAAACTGACTTAGTAGGAAAATCAGTCATTGCTTTGCTAAGTATAACGAAGTTTCTTTTGAAAATTTACGTCCATGTTGTTTTGTGTTATTTGTTTTTTTGTCCTGCTATAGCTTTATCTGCAGTACATTAAAATAAACAAATGAATGATTCGTATATTTCGTGGTGTACTCCTGTGTTTAATCCGCATCCCATATTTTCATACATTGGGTTGGGATCCACGTGTTCGATGGCAGATTCCTGCTCTGATAGTAATGCTGTGTGTAACGGGATTTGTGTCTGCTCGACAGGATATTACGATAGCAATGGTGGCACTATCGGAGGAACTTGTTTAACAAGTGAGTTTTATTGTGGAAAGGATCTGAACATTACTTTTTGTATTATGCATAAAGTTTTTGATATTTGTTAAAAATATCAATATAATTTCAGATGATGTTTACCTGCGTTGGTAAACAAAATATTTATTTTATCAACAGTTTAGTTGTTATGCATCTTTTACTTGATGATTCATTTCATCATCAGCTAAGATTTGCATGTCTCTAGCATGATCCTTTGCTATAACGAGGAGTCCCACTTTTATCCACATGGATTTTAAGAAAGAGGGTTTTGTTTCTAATTAAGTGTGGTCTTGTCTGCCTCTCCATTATTGACAACAAATCTACTCAAACTTTACAAACAAGTATTAATTTTGGCTAATCAATAAACCAACCTCTCATGCGAACAGACATTTGCCAGCCAATAAATTGTATTGGCCTTCGAGCAACGAGTTTAACAAATTATAACATGGTCATCATAACAGGAATATCTAATTATGTTCAATTAATAGAAGTACAAGCATTGCTTTTCTAATTATAACAATGTTTAAATTTCAACATTATCGCCCATGTTGTTTTGTTTTATTTGATTTTTTGCCTGCTATAGTTTTATCTGCAATGCATTTATACGAACAATTGAATGATTAATATATTTTGTGGTATTCTACTGTGTTCAATCCCCATCCCAAATTTTCAGAGATTATATTGGGATCTACCTGTTCGATGTCAGATTCTTGCTCTGATAGTAATGCTGTGTGTAGCGGCAATTGTGTCTGCTCGACCGGATATTACGATAGCAATGGTGGCACAGTAGGAGGAACGTGTTTAACAAGTGAGTTTTATGGTGGAAAGTATCTGAACATTACTTTTTGAATTATGCATAACGCTTCTTATATTTGTTAAAAGTATCAATATAATTTCAGATGACACTTATTTGCTTTGGTAAACTTAATATTTATTTTTATCTAAGTTTGTTGCTTTTATTGGATATCCGTATGCCAAAATTACAACATAGCAAATCAATCAGTTTAGTTTTATGTATCTTCTACTTGATGACTCATTTCATCACCTGTTAAGATTTATATGTCTCTAGCCATAGTCTTATGCTTTAACGCAGCTTCTCACTTTCATCTATATGGATTATGAAAAAGAGGACTTTATTTCTAATTAAGTGTGATCTTGTCTGCCTCTCCATCATGTTAATTCTCGTGTAAAATGTTTATTGAGTACCAAAGTGACCCATAATATTTAATTGCAATTCGCCTCTTTTGAAACTCAATTCTTCAATTCCAAAGGGGAGCAATACCTTCCTATCATTTTCAATTCATAGTTGGTCGCTTATCCACCACAATGCAGTCATGTGTTAAATTGTCAAAGAGAGTTAGAGCAACCAATAAAATCAAGTTTCAGCGGTGTCTGAAGAGATATTTACCGATCATGACCAGAGTGGCACATAATATTATTTACCGAGGTGGCTGTCGTTGTCAGCAAACTACACAAGCTTCACAAACAAGTATTAATTTTGGCCAATTAATAAATCAACCTCTGATGCGACAGACATTTGGAAGCCAATAAAATTTAATCTTTCTTCCAGCAACGAGTTTAACAAATTGTAATAATATCATTATAACAGGAATAGCTAATTATGTTCAATTAGTAGGAAAATTAGTCATTGCCTTTCTAATTATAACGAGGCTTTAATTTTAACAATTATCGCTCATATTGTTTTGTATTATTTAGTATTTTGTCCTGCTATAGTTTTTTTTTTCAATGCCTTAATGCCAGCAGCTGAATAGTACATATATTTCGTGGTATACACCTGTGTTCAATCGCATCCCAAATTTTCAGAGATTGGGTTGGGATCCACGTGTTCGATGTCAAATTCTTGATCTGATAGTAATGCTGTGTGTATCGGGAGTTGTGTATGCTCGACCGAATATTACGATAGCAATGGTGGCACTATAGGAGGAACGTGTTTAACAAATGAGTTTTATGGTGGAAAGGATCTGAATATTACTTTGTGTATTATCCATAGCGCTTTTTATATTTGTTAAAAGTATCAATATAAGTTCAGATGACGCTTATTTGCAGTGATAAACGTAATATTTATTTTATCTAAGTTTGTTTCTTTTATTTGATATCCGTATACCAAAATTAAAAGATAGCAAATTCAAACAATTTAGTTTTATGTATCTTCTACGTGATGACTCATCTCATCATCTGTTAAGATTTGTATGTCTCTATCTATTTTCTTATGGTTTAACGCCTCGTTTCACTTTTATCCATATGGATTGTAAGAAAGAGGGTCATGTTTCTAATTAAGTGTGATCTTGTCTGCCTTCCCATCATGTTAATTCTCATGTAAAATGTTGATAGAGTACCAAAGTGACCCATAATATTGAATTCCAGTTGAAACTCAACTGTTAAATTCCCAAGGAGAGCAATAGTTGGTGGCCTATCCAACATGATGTATGCCCATAGACAGTTAGAAAAGCAAAAAAAAAAAAATAAAAAAAAAAAAATCAACTTTCAGTAGTGTCAGAAGAGATATTTACCAATCATGACCAGAGACGCTCATTATTTAGCTGCGGGGGCCATTGTTTTCAACAAAACTACCCAAGCTTCACAATGCAATTTTATTCCGCATCCCCCATTTTCAGAGATTGGGTTGGGATCCGCGTGTTCGATGGCAGATTCCTGCTCTGATAGTAATGCTGTGTGTAGCGGCAATTGTGTCTGTTCGACCGGATATTACGATAGCAATGGTGGAGCTATAGGAGGAACTTGTCTAACAAGTGGGTTTTATGGTAGAAAGGATTTGAATATTACTTTGTCTATTATGCACAGCGCTTTTAATATTTTTTTAAAATATCAAAATAATTTCAGATGCCACTTATTTGCTGTTGTAAACGTAATATTTATTATTAATCTAAGTTTGTTTCTTTTATTTGATATCCGTATGCCAAAATTACAACATAGCAAATCAAATTGTTTTGTTTTAATTATCAGAGAGAATTAACAATATGCACCAAACAGAACAGAAAGTGCTATCCCTGGATTCTACATGAGAATCTTTGATAATACTAACATAATTAGGGTATACACAACTAAGTATACACAACTAAATAAGATTAAAATACAGATTAGGGAATTTTTAGTTCATTCGCTACGGTGATTCGAACTCGGGTCAACAGGAAAATGGTACACATCGCCTTGCCCGTGAGCCCTATACCATTATGACCATGCATTCATCACCACAAATGATGTTAAAAAGTCAGCATTTAGGCGTCCGTGAGCATGCAACACACTCGCATGTCGACCCAGCAATTAATTCTCACCTAAGTTCACAGTAATCCCGGATTCCTAAGACAGAATTGAGGTGTATAGAATTAATTACAGAGAATTAGAAATATACACCTGACAGAAATGAAAGTGCTATCCCTGTTCTAAAATATATCACTTGGAACATGTCAGATTTCTTCTGCATGAGGGGTACTTTTAGGAGATTTGGATGCTTGTGGGGATCTGGCTAGAATTGTTAACTAATAATACGTTATTGTCAGAGGAGATATTCTCTTTGATTATATAATCAGTATATCATTACAACTCATGAAGAGAATAGTTACAGTTATTGAATGTAAACACTTCAGCTATGTCGATGGCTCCGATAGTATGCCATATTATACATGACTTTGATTTCTACCACAGGCATGGTTTTTGCAGGCGCAAACATGCGCGTAACAGGATGTTTTAACGTATAGTGAAAAGGATTTTAATTTGAAAATTTACGAGAATTGAGGTGACACTGATCCAACCCAACTCTCCGATCCTGGATAAGATTTTAATTTTTGCTTCTCATAGCATGTTATGTACTTGATCTATGCTTGATATCCTTTGACAATTGATATCTAATTTATCTGTGTAGGTACGAGATTTAATTTTTACATTTTAGTATGATTTTATTTGGTTGATTGCGGCGATGCTTGTTACAAATTAAAAATGTATGAAGTTTATTTCTCATCCAGGAATAATTGTGCTTGCAAAAGATGTTGTTTTATTACTTGCTAGAACTGTCTTTCAAAGAAGCCTATAAATAAGATCTGAATTCAATTCGGCTTGTATTCAGTGATTAATGAGTACTGTTCTATAAATGCATTCTGAAGTAACAAAGCCTTTCAATATCCCTGCATCTTCAATAAAGTATTTAGATATGACAAAATATTACCATATATTTCGATATTTTTCACGTGACCATCGGCTTATTGGGTTGGAAAAACTCGTTTATCACATAGTCGGTACACTTTACGTAAGAGATGTGGACTTTAATATTTTGGTCCAAATATGCCCATGAAATTCTTGTGCAGTATTCTCTTTACCTATTGGATGCGATCATGGGAGAATTTTCCTTGACACGCCTTCTGGAATATTTTGATTTTTACTATCGCTATCAACATTTTGATGACCATTTTTCGAATCGATTCCCCAATGAAAAGTTGAACAAAGGTCATGTCGGTCTGAATCTGGCAAATTTACAGCAATGGGACTCGCTTTACCATGTATAGCCTAACAAGAAAAATCGCGTTAAACCCAAACAACAACAGCAACAAATAAAACTAAAGATGTAGATCAATTGATAGTGGGCGTGGGAGAAGGATGGGCGGTAAATCTTTATCACGGAATCCACCCTATATACAAGAGTGGTTTAAATATTAACTTATTAGAGTAAATAAACTCACATCAGTTCACAGAAGAATGTGGATATAAACGGTCACCCAAGTAAGAGAAGGTTATCCACAACAGCATGTTTACGCGGTAAAATAGCTCAAACTACCTATTTTTTTTTATTCCTTATACGATGCAATTCCACTCAAAACATAATGTGGCTATGTCTTCTGTATTCTACTGTTAAAATATAAGTAATGCAAATATCCGGTTATAAATACATTATAGTAAATCTGGAATTTCTGCATCCAGTAATTATCCTTCACAGGAGTATCCAACAAATGAAATGCTAATACTGAAACGGACACACTTTAGTTATAAAGAGTGATCGTCTAACCCAAACTGAGTTTTGGCATCTAACGGAAGTTCCACTGGACATTCTGTGTTGAAAAATAATGCTGTCGGAGTCAAATGGTTTATTTATTTGGAAGAACATTTGCTCTCTAAATTATATATTTTTTAAAAAAAATCTACTTTTAAATGTTACTGGTTATAAAACTGCTAGTCAGAATGAACGAAATAGATTCGTCTTGCTTCGCTGTACACTATCTCTATTAAATAAAAATACCTTGGACATTTTTAAACACGTTCCATAAATTCAGTATTAAAATATTACCCATATGAGATCCTCTATATCCTAAATATATTATTATTTCGATTTTGCTTGATGCAATTCTCTAGTCATCCCAAAATCACTTCCTAATTGTTTCTGTCCATTTTAATTTCGTTTTATTAATTAAAGTAAGTATTTTCATGACACGCTAATATGTGGGAGGAGAATATAGTGTTACCCTTCCCCGACCGCTAGTGCGTCAGTACATTCATCAGTCGTCCCTCCACCGCACTTTCGTTTAGAGTTAAATTGATATCAGTTTATTTGGCATTGTTAGATCGCAAGAAAACAATTGCAAGATATAATAACAGCGACGAATCATAATTTCGACATATTCACTACAATTTCTGCGTCTAAAGACATCCCTTCAGCACATAAAATAGACCAGTAACTCTAAACCGTTTTGGTCTTATGACAATGCATCAAGTGTTATGAGCTTCATACAAAACCTAGAAATGTTTATATGAAAATGTATTCAAGTACAATTGGGATCCGTTGCATATACATACCAGGTATACAAAACACAAACCGTTATTACCCAAAGTAATATATAAAAAAATTGTAGATAATCGCAATACTCATTTTGTCCAAAAGTAATCATATGCAAAACATTAGCGAACTAAGTAGTTTTGTCCTCTCCATTTTTATATCTAAGAGCGCACTTATAAGGCCAACAAGGGAAGTACTGAACACTTTTCAATTTTCTCAGAATAAAATGGCATCTGTAGTGGATACTTCGATTCAACTCCTAAGACTCGAATATGGACGTACTTCCTTCAAACAACTTTACAAGATAAATGTTTCATAAAGAGTAGATAGATCTTTATGTTATTATGCAAACATTAATATTAAAAAACGTATGGCAGGAATTCAAGCAAATAATCAGTTATTTACATTGTCCTGGGCAAAATATTTACCATGATCCACAAAACATGTAATTACAGAGTTTCCACAAAATAAGCCAAAAACAGTTGAAAAATCTGTGCACCAGCAGGATTACGTAACGTCAGTCTCTGTATAAGCAGACTTTGAAGATTTAGGTTTCACAGGCATGTAGTTGTCATTGCAACAAACTAATGCAATAAGATGGAACAACAGTAGTTGTAAGATACTGAAAAAGTGACCACAAAAGTCTGATTGAGAACACGAAAAAGACACTAAATGACATAAGAACTACAAAATACAAGAAATGCAAAGATTTATATGAGAAAGATTATACGATACCACATGATTTCCGGATTCTTGAAGATCATTGTGTACTCTATCGATGTGCTCTGCCTAAATATTTGATATTCAACATAACACTTACCCTAGCAGGTGTGATAGAAAATTGTAATCAGGGTTACGAACTGGAAAGCAGTTGTTTCCATTGCAGCACTATTACTGTTGAGTCAGATCTTTAATCAATTAATACAAATAAAGTAATATACTTTCTTTTTAATTCAGTTTAAGCAAATTGTCTTTTCTATACAAAAAGGTTCCTACTACAAGTTCTCAAGCAATAGATAAGCATTTTCCGATACAGATACAGTGGTACAAATGAATTAGACATGACGGGCAGCAGAAAAAAAAACAAAAAAACAAAATAACAAACAAAATAGTAGGTGTGGTGATAGTTAAACGGTAAAGCTTCGAGAAAATTTGACAATGAGGAGAGATAACCAAGGCAAGTAAACATTTATGTTACTAAATTCGTCAGACGTAATTGCAGTTAGTGTACAATACATTTACATCAGTTGGCCATTATACAGTCTGAGGAAAGATAATATTTAGAATCAAAGGAAACAACATTAGTTACGTGATAGCCTTAAAGTAATTTTGAAAACCTTAAATATAAATTTTGCTCGTTTGCGGGTACAAGTGTGCCAAATTATAGAGTGCGTGTAGAAAGTGGGACTGACGGTTCGTTAAAACTAAGTATTAGATTTTGGCTTTGAAATTTGTAATGAGTGCATATAAAATATAATAATATGCACTTTCTGCTTCTATCTCACAGCCGCAAAAGGAATTGTCCATCAGGTGATAGTCGTACGGATCTTTTGTGATGTCGCTATATTGGTTTCTATGCTTAGAACTAATTATAGAGTTTTAGAGATCGCCCGGAAGGCAATAAGAAGGAACGTTATTGTTTGGTGGGGTAATATACTTTTAAAGGTTTACGAAATGGCTTTCCGTTTTGACATTTTCAGGTGGATATTCCATAATGAAGCGTTATTATTTTCTTAATTCATGTCCTCAATTTTTGTAGAGAAATTTTTCCATTAAGTAAACTGTATATTGACTTTGCTCCCACCGTGGGGGGAGGGAAGCAGTTCTTTCAAATAACATGGTGAATCATTATAAATAATTATGTGAAAAGGGCAAAGTTTGTGGGATTCTCATCTTTGAGAGAGCAGGG
>JAECUM010076594.1:0-18210 GCA_016617855.1 Megalonaias nervosa
TTCCAATTAATATTTAGGGTGTATCGTTGTACTTTGCGCATGCTCTGCCATTTAAATATGTCTAGTCACGGAGGTTTTGTCAGCGACTCTAGGTGTGTGTGTGTGTGTGTGTGTGTGTGTGTGTGTGTGTGTGTGTGATTTGGATCTTTAACGTAGCTTTAACAATATCGCTACGATGTCTGCAGTGAGGCAGCTTATAGTGATGTCTAGCACTGGGGCATCATGCCGCAGACATTAGCATGATGTCCCACCCATCATCATTATCCTGACACCAGGCTGACCAGTCCTAACACTAACCTTTTAATAATGAACACCCAGCAAGGCAGATGTAAGTGCCATTTTTTAAGTCTTTGGTATAACTCGCCCTTGGATCGAACCCGCGACCTCCCGCATCCGAGGCGGACGCTCTAACCACTAGGCCACAGGAGCGAACTCAACTCTAGGTCTATTGATTCCAATCTGTATCATCGTTTTCTTAAAGTAGGTTCTAGAATTGGTTTGTAAAATCCTCAGTTTATAATTCGCTAATAAAGTATCCAGCCAGTTTCTCTACTGAAATATATATATATATATATATATATAGCAGCAATAACTGCTTTAACAGCATAGCCTTATGTAGCATATATAGCAGCAGCAGCAACAGCATATATATATATATATATATATACACATACACATATATATATATACACACGAAAGGTGATTGAAACGTTCCAAAACAAATACAATATAATTTAAACATATCAACCGAAAGTCATAAAAATTCGCTATTCTACAATTGACAACATTTGAATGTACCAACTGACGTTATTTTACAGCTGATTAAGCCATAGGCTTTGAGATATCGTCTTTTCTTTACGTGAAATCTGTAGACACGGATGAGCCAGACAAACCCAGAGGGACTATACAATTTGTATGTAAGAAACAATAAGATAAAAGCTTAGGAAAAATCCGGCACACTCGGTCAAAAATCAACAGTAACTGTAACCCCAGAATAACAGTATCACAAATGTACGAAACCTTGTTAAATTAACTCCTGCAGTTACTAGTCTGTTTGGCCAACGAGCACAAAGATGTAATGAATACCCAAATATACAAAATGTCGCAAGATTTTAATTTAATAATATTTAAAAACATAGAGATAACATGTTCACAATAAAATAATATATATTAAACACAGTGGTAATGAAAGAGCTAACGAAATTTCAGAAATACAGAAGCAGGTTAAGGAAGCAAAAATGACTTTTGGATATATATATATATAAATTACTGACATTGCAGGTGTAGAAACGAGTAGGTGTATAAGGATCAGCGGCTAATTTTCAACAATATTTACACATCCACATTAGCAGGGGTAAAACACTCAGATAGCTGTTTTGTTGACTGACGTAGAAAAAAATTAAAAACATCTGGAAGGTTGTAATACTTTGCAATCAATAGTTACAAAAAGACTTGAAGACTGAAGTAAAGCAAAATGAGTGTAAACATAATCAATTATATTAGCAAAGAAATTAAAGACTCAAACAACAAGATAACAGTTAACACTTATAACAGAGATAAACAAAATTAAGCGATGACGTGAAAAAAAAAGAAAATAAACGCGTATGTCTGTTAATGATTTGACCGATAAGATTAATGGCAAAACGATGTCACATTTACTTTTTTTTGTGACTAATTACATGCTGAAGTTGAACAGTCAAAACCATATACAAAATAGTATGTTGATCAGGAAGTGGTTACAACGTGGTATTGATGAAATATACAAAAGATAAAACGAGTGAAGAAAGATTTAAAAGATTTGGAGGAAAAGTTTGTAACAGAGACAACTGACTTCAAAACGGAAAATAGATGAAAAAATATTCTTGTATAAGATGGTAGAACTGATATAGTTAAAAACCAATAGAGATAAAAACAATTACATTCAAAACTGAATTGAAAATATAAATTAAGCATAATGAGTAATTTTTTGGCTGTTAGAATGGATGAAGTTAAAAATGAAATCGATAATAAAATTAATACACGCATCCTGCATTATTGTATGATTTTATCATTACTTTAAGATGGAGTATCCCAGTTTTACAAGCGGGCCTTCATAAGGACTTATAACATATCGAGTTAACTACACAGTAACATACGTGTTTGTTTTTGTAACATAATACTATTTCCAGCGCATAATGGAGAATAATAAAGCAGTTTATGTTTCTGTCCCTCATATCTGGGAGTTTTTTTCTTTCTGATTTTACTAATTTTGAAAAACAAACTAATCCAACTAATGGTACCATCCATATCTGTAGTCATTAATACAATCATATTGAAATGTGTTTAACATATCAACGTTTCCTTGTATTTCAGCTACTCTAACAGGTGTGATGTAAAACTGTTCAATTATTTCATTGACTTTTACAGATATATTAAACTCTTTTTCTGTTTTCCTTATGTCCTCTATTTTGACTGGATATCTACCAAATCACTAATTGTTTTTATTATACACCAATCAATTGTTCCCTCAAGAAAGCCTAGTATTTCGCCGGCATTAGATTCCGTATCACAATTTTCTCAATCGAAGTTGGAACTATATTTCCCTCCAGTTTCTCAGTTACAATTGAACGACTATGCGGTAGCCTCACTTGACATGCAAAAGGAATGCGTAACATTCTCTGCAACAAATCTGTATTATCAAGCCCAAGCAATTTGTCCAATCCCTTTGTAGATAAAAGTGAAAATAACGTTGTTCCTAATCTAAGTTTCCATGGTGCTTCTCACACTGGTGTTAGCCTGGCTTCGTAGAGAAACTTTCAATCATTCAGCTGTTGAAATCTTCCCTGATGCAAAATTGGACAAGTGAAAAATGAATGCCAATCATTTATATCATCTGGATGCCCCCATGATTCTAATAATTATTAACAATGATCGTAGTGAAAATAAGTGATGGTTGTTTCGTGCGCTTCATTTATGAAGCGCGATACTCATGCGTATATCAGCTGATCAATATTAAAGCGGCTCATGTTTAAGGATGAAGTTCGTGTTAAAAAGGTTGAAATGTTAGGAAATATGCTTCTTTTTTTTTCCCTTAAGTATAGTGACTCTATTAAATTATCCGAAAAAATTGATAGGTTTATAACAAAAAATATCATTATCGTATTAATTCAATCTTGATTGCTAGATCACGTCGGGTTGTTAGCATCTGATAATCCGGATCATTACGAGACGTGGATGAATGATTGTCTGTCTACATAATCAGTTGGAGTGTTAAACACAGATATCAAAGCATAAAAGAAAGACATGTCGTCCTTATTGCTCGTTTTGTACAATAATTATCGGTTACTGCATTTGTATGGGAAAATATGAACTAGTTTTTTCGGATACATCCGTCCGACAAAACGAGTTCATATTTTCCCATACAAATGCAGTAAACGTTTTATTATATGCTCATTTTCTTATTCTACCTAAGGCTTAATTATATAAACATAAATACACTACAAGAAACAAAGTAACTGAATTTATCCTGTATTCCAAAATAAATACACAAGCACAGATTCATCAGTACACAACAACAATATTAATGCGCACATAACTACACCCAGCTAAATTTGAACTTAGTCGCGTGGTCGACATCACTTTCGAAAGAAATTGTCGTTTTGGTCTATTTAAAATTATAAATCATGTTGTGAATGAATGCGCACTGCAACGGCTTTTCCATTTGGTTTGGATTGAATAGATTTTGGTATTTTTGTCGATTCTACTAGATTTCGTGATTATGGACTGGATTTATCTGTGTCAATTCTACATGAAGTAACATCTGATTTGTTCAGCGAGGGAGCAGCGTGTTGTCTCATCTGCATGTATGTTTCTGTTCTGTCATTGAATGTTTGGAATCATAATGTGGGAAAAATAGGAACTATTTCAATTGTACTTATCAAAAAAGACGCTATGGAGTATAATGTTCATTTCATTTTGAGTGCAGTAAGGAGGATGTTATTACATTTGGAATGTAGTCGAAATTACAGTACAATTTCGAAATGTGTAGTCAAGCTTTGGAACCCATGACATAGCTGATGTAATTCGGATTTGCAGTACTAAGAAAGTACATTTTGAGGAAATTCAGGATGTAAAACTGCAAGTATATTTTTTGCCATTCTTTTTACCAGCTAAAGAAGGCACGTTTATGCCTTGTCACTTGCATGTTATTTGCATGGACCACAGCAATTTTATCACCTGTCTGGCGTCTATCGCTAGCCTAAATCCGAAACACAGTTTCAAAAAAGTTAACGTGGAATATTGCAAAGCAGCTGGTATGCGACAGTCCACGAAACAACTGCTTTAGTTCATTCAGAAACAAATTTAATCAACCAAAACGTAAAGCGTCTACTACATGAGTGCACATGATTTGTTTACAAAGAAGTTCTTAATACACTATTGGGCACACGTGTCGTGCACGTGAGTGCAATATGAAGATGTGCAATATCGTAAAATATTGTTCGATTCTGACAATCTAAAGTTAACGGAGACAAAAATGAGCATATAATAATAAAACTTTTGTTTGTTCTTAGTCCACTCAGCCAAATAAATGTATGAGCTACTTTTAAGCAGTTGATGTCGAGTCTTTTTTTGCAGTGTTAAATATTGAATCATGTCAAAATCAAGTTTCTAAATTCCTTATTTCCTTTCTAAAATTGATATGCAAAATGAAAAACAAAGGTTTGACGACATTACCCCTCTCACCTAAGTTCAGTGTGTTAATATGCCCAGAATTATGTAATAAAAGTTCTATTCCACTTATTCACATTCATAAGTATTATTCAATTCTAATTAAGCCTTCACAGAACGAAATTATCGAATTTTTAAAATTAATTATCTTCTTTAAAATTGGCACAATGTCATTGAATAATTCATGAAAGTTTTTGTTCTTGTCGTAAAACCTAAATTTTCAAACTAATATCTAAGTCTGTTTGTTATGATTATATATAACTTTGTTCTTTTTTTTAGTTTTGATTACTTATTAAAGTTTGTTTACTAAATCACTTTTTTTGGTGTATGGTGTATCACACGGAAGTCGAAACCAAGTTGTGACTTAACTTTTCAAATTTATTTTAGGAGTCCCGGTGCCGATTGCGCTTAAACGCTCGCCATAGCTATCATTGACATCTCATCTCTGTCTGCGTGGGTTCGAATATCGGGTTCGGCCAAGGTGGGTATGTAAGAAAGCTTGGCAATGGCTTCACGCGGGTCGATGGTTTCTCCCTGTGTTTTCCTTGCTCATACTGGCTGCCATTTAAAGTCTACCATGAAAAAATGGCGTCAAACACAAAACAGCAAAATCAACAACCAGAGTCTGAAAACAAGTTATTGACTTTTAGATTACCTGGTCATGAGGTCAGGTGAACTTATGGTATGACACTGTGTCCGCTGTACCTTGTCCTTTATACGTTGTCTGTCCTTCTGTACATCTGTCACCATTCACCACATTTAAATTCATAAAACCTATTCTCTTCGCAGATTTGCTTGGATTTTTTATACACCAGTACTAAGTAGCCAAGTGATGCATTCATGCCACGTATAGCATTAAAACATACTGATATGTAAAGTTTGGAAGAATTGCAGGCTCAGAACAATACATAATATGTGGTTTAAAAGAACATCAATTTATTTGTCTGTAGTTCTAGAGTCTCTCGAGCGGTTATGGACTACAACCATCAAAGTGTGAAGAAATTTTGAAACCACCCCTGGAAACATGCTAGCTTAACTACTCCTTTGACCGGTTAATTATCTTTATCAGCTAGTCAGCGAGGAGTGTCATAGCATTGCCTGTGTGAACTGTAATTTATTTAAATGAAGCCTGCTTTGATCACGTAACTATCGTTAATTTGGTGATATTCTAAATTGGGATATATGGGATGACACCCTGTCGTCCATTTTTGTATCAACTATGTCACTTGGAAAGTGACGCTGTAACTTAAACCAAGGGCGTGGATGAATCTACAAATAGAAGGGATGCCCCAATTCGACGGATATTATTCGACATATATTATTTATGTCTTTTGTGGGGTTTTTTTAATGTCGATTTATTTGACGAAATTGATGTAAGGAAATGTTGCTGTCGTTATATTTTACGAGACAATGAACAAAAACTCCGATACAAAAATCTGAAGTTTTTAAGCAGAACGGTCCATTAGTCTCTAGAACCGTTCTGCAGATATGGTCCAAATTTACAAGAAGGTAACCAGGCGTACGAATTTTTTCGGTACATTTTTGTAATCAGTGATGCTGCACATTCGTCTATAACTATGACAGTCATTATTAAAATAAAATTCAAACAAGCTACCAACATTTCAACAGCCTATCAACAGCGAAGGTCATATAAATTTGCACAAATGATGCAAACTCATTATCAAACATGGCAGACGTGAATAAAACTAGAACACCATTAACTTACTTTTAACGAGTATGTGCGTGTGTGTATGTGGGTGTGTAATATTGGAGGGAAAGCATGGACCTGAAGGCTTTTACAGTTTATATAATATGATGCCGATGCGCAAATACGACTGCCGCGTTTAAATAATTTAAGCATCTTTAAACGACCTATTATTAAAATCGCTCGATAGAATTTTACGAAAATTGAGCATTCTGGCATAAACGCCACGAATTGTTTGCCGCCTCGAACAGAAATATAATCTTTTAACCACGCCCACCCACACCCCCAAAAAATAATCAAGAAAAAAGAAAGAAATCAAAAGCGCATCAGAACGTTCAACATGCTGAGTGTGGAGAGAAAGCATCCTGGCATAAATTTCAAAATGTGGTGTATACAGTGCCAGATTACGGCCCTACAGGAGTCACGGTACTAATTCAGTTCCCATAGTAAACCTGTGCAAACACCATGATATTACAAATTCAAGAACTTCAAATTTCTGAGTGCCCATGATCAAACCTATATTTATCAGTATAGATGAAACCTGGATGTCAACTTCTGTGTAGAGGAAAGGATATGAGCCGCAGCAGTTTCTGGACCTGCATGTGTTTGAAACATGTGCTTTCAATTCCGCACCAAAGAGTCAGGTGCTAATTTTCGTAATGAGTGTTCCAAACTCAAGACTGTTAAAGGACTGGAATTCCATCAATAAAACAATGTCTCTATTTTTGTTTCCACTTACAACTAGGATAAGCTCTCAAAAGATTCTTTTTCCTAAAACATAACTTACATTATTAACCAATCCTGGTCACCCAAACACATATATACTCTATTAAATGTTCACCCATTTCCAGGCTGGTTCCCATTTTTCCCTACCATTAGTACCGTGTGTCCTACAGGGCCCAAAGCACTGAAAATATGATGGTGCCCCCTCCCCCCCCAAATGTGAAACTCAAAAAGCAATATTTAAAGCTAAAACGGTGGGAAAATACCAGTGGTGTCATCATTCAAAATCAAAATACTCGTACATGCAGATCGAAATGGTCATATATAATTCATTAAATTTTGTCGTCAATAATTAATTTGACTTTTTTATGGTGGCCCTGTTGGTCTGGTGCCCTAAGCACGTGCTTAGTGTGTTTAATGGGTAATCCGGCACTGGGTGCATAAGATGCCATCGGCTCACAAAAGGTCATATTACTAAGTAGAAACATTTTTAAATGACTTCTCGAAAACAAAATGTTAGGAAAAATTTGCCATATTAGAAAGCACAATGTAATGAGGTCCTTTAAACGAAACTTTTGCCTTGATCCATTTTGTTTTGTTTCTTTAATAAATATCGCATGTCTGTTGTCAAATGACTTCTACATAAAATTAATCAACACATTTGATAGAAAGCATTTCACTTGTCCCTTGCCAATCGTTACCGCATTACACTAGTTGTCTCATTTCAGCCAGGTGAGCTATCTCTGATAAGTTTGAGATATTGTTTGACGGTATAATCGGTTAAGTGACTTTAATTTTATGTAATTGACTACGCTATTGATTGACGGGCCGACTTTTCTTCTCATTGTTTGTAACTGTTACTGTAATATTGGATAAAGATGGTATGCTGTTGAGGGTATGAGAAAAAGTTTGCCAGTAGCTTCCCGTGTGTCGTTGGTTCTTCCAGGATTTTCTTTTCCGCATTCTTCACTCCACCAGTTATACTGGTCGCTATATATAACCTGTCCCATGCTGAAAAAGGAGTCAAGCCAACTACAACAACAACAAAAACCAATTGAAAATCTCGCTTCTCTGACCATTTGGAGCAGTTAATAAAGGTCTTCCATCTTCCAATTAGTTCACAACAGACCATACCCCTCAGATAAAAGGCGACGTCTAAGATCAACGATCGAGACTCCACGTTACTCACACTTAAACGGATCAATATAGTAAATTGAATTTTTACGATTTTACGGAGGATGGATTTCATGTCCCCGTGGAGCTTTACAATGTTTTGGCACACATCACGTAGCTTCAAATTTCCTACAACTTTAATGCATAGTCGCGGGTAATAAGACCGTGCGTTCCTTGTCAGTATATGATATGACCATTTGAACGATTTACTACGATTAGGGTATTTTTCTGAGACCAATAGCCACACCGTTTCTATGTGTATTAGCATTAGCGTCAATAAATTCGTTAAAGACTGACAGTCGCTCCTGTTTTTTTGTGTCGGTGCCTTCATGCTTGTAACAGAATCTGGTTGCTTTGTTTGAGTACGTCCTCCTGTTCATTTTATGAATACACAAACTTAAGGATTTTTAATAAAGTGACACCAAGAATATAGTCCACTTTTTATATATGCCATATTGATTAATAAAAGCAACAACAGCAACAAGAACAAAACAAATAAATAAATAAGGAAAAGGGACAATTTTTCTTATGATTCGAAAATTATAAAATTTCACAGATTCACATAAGCTCGAGGAAAGAAACCTTTCAAACTAGCGACATCAAGGTAATATTGTCAACTCAAAGTTATTTTATTTTCCTCGATATTGTTGTCCAACTTGCAAGATGTAACTACACGCAGAAGATCCCAGTTACTAGCCCATCTGAAGGCAATTTGTAATGAGGAAAATGGCTGCCAGAAAGAAAGGTTGATATGTTAGGAAGGTTTATTTACAAAAATGTGGTCGTTTCATAATACACTGTTAATTTTGTCACAACTGCAAAAACAGTGGATCAGATAATATTGTTAATGGACTAAATACAAGAGGTAAACATACATGTGAATTGTACTTGGTGATATATTTCGTATTAATTGCGAAAGGATTTGTATGTAGCCAAATTTTTTTTAAACTCAAAGATTCACTGTATATTTTACATATCCTTTCAGTAGTTAGAATTGGACATAAAATAATATTTAGTTATATATTGCATTCCTCTGAAAGGGAAATAATCCGGTTTCATGGAAACAAAACTGAAAAGAGTAAGCAAGAATGTCCTACAGAGACCTTATGAAGGCACACGTTGATATTAGAAATGACCGAATTGTTCAGTTGTCCATTTCAAGATTCTGTGTCACAAGCATGCGGAATACTTTGGGATTATTTTTTATTTTTTTGTATGGCGGTGGCTTTATTTTATTTTTAATTTTTAAAAAAAATAAACATTCGACTAATTGCTTCAAGCAGTATTAATTTAGTGTCCTGTATTTATATCACCTATTGTACATGTTCATCCATGTTTTCTGCCAGATGCCCTTACATGTATTTAGGTCGCAAATATCGTAAACAAATCCCTCTTTTGTGTATTAACTCAAAGGAAATTTTCATGCCACAAAAATTTCATAATTTCTGAAAATTTGCTTGCATCATAAGGATTACTGAGGGCATGTAATGGAAAATGATCTGTAAAATGTTAACCTTATTGTGCATATTGTTTTATTTTATTTCTCAGTGACCTGAAATCGAACAGGCTGAAAAAAAACCCTTGTACGATGTCTATTGATAGAATTTACTAATTTTTAACAGGGGACATACAAATTTTCAATACGGTGCCATTACAGGATTTGGTCTGGATCCAGCTGGTAAGTAAAGCCCCTCATGATCACTGTCCATACTTTCATATTCTCGCACTATACAAAGAATTAAAAAATAATAATATAAGATTTGTTTAGGGCTTAGTCGCAATTCAAACTCACACGGGCAACATTTTTATTTGTACTGATAAAGATTGTATTAGATTTCTGTGACTGTTACAGAGTACCACCATGCTTTCATTGGTATTTATTACACATTATCACCGAAAAATTCGACACCTCTTTCAATACAAACTTATAAATATGAGACGTTCTCACCTGGTCAGGAAGTCATTTTACAATGTCCTGTAGTTCATATTACCAACCATTTACTTATAAGGGTTATTGACCTTTTCTTTAACGATTGCTACTAAACTGCCCTGTTGATGCATTAATTCAGTCCAACATGGCCATTTAATGTAATTTAGACCTATTTTAGGGACCTTTAACATCTACAAAAAGTTTTAGCATCTCAGTGATCGCAAACGTCTTGAAAATTGATTTCATACAAAAGAAGATGGATTCAACAATGGAAAGAATCAAGTTGTATACGACTCAACCATTGTTGTACTGCACAAGAAGACAAATGATAATATAAGAGAATTTATTTCCGATATAGATTGTAACTCAGAGATATCTGTAACGAGAATCCCTGATTACTGAACCTCCAATTTCTGTTCCTAGACTGTTAGTTTAAAAGATGTGCTTTGTAGCTTTCCGTATGATGAACTCTCAATTACTGTACAGATGAGGTCCCGTGCTTGCATTTTCGAAGTCCTACAGAGAGCTCAGAGACTGTGTGTTATCTTTTCATACGATTTAGTGCGAACTCGCTTTTTTGTGTTCGAAATCTTTGGCCTAATTCATGTCAGCATTATTGTAATCGTATAATAGGTGAGGTCAGTATATGATACAATGCTTCCAGGTCAGAATCCAACTAAGTAGTTCATATCTAAATTTAGATGTTTTGTTTGGCCATTCCTTTCATTGTGAAATATTCCTGAAAATGAACTGTTGTTTTTTTTTTTTCATTGACTAATAGAGAAAGAATCATTCTGTATTAGGGAATGCATTTCATTATGGTTATAAAAGTAGGGTGGTGGCAGTACCCATACAAAGTTAGTGTTTGATACGGCCACGGCCTATGTTTTGATTTACCTGGAAATAGAACCCTTGACCCAGCAAGCATTTGATCACCTGTTAAATGTAAATATACTGGACAAGTGTTTTCAAACTTTGGTGTGTCAATGGTTTATAATGGTCCTGTCACAACAAGGAGTCCTATTTTGATTGGAACATTACTCCGAATTCAGCTTGGTGAAATATATGTATATGATAAATAATAAATTAATGGTGGTTTGACCTCAGATAGCACGAGAATTACGAGGATATGGTCCTATTCGAAACTTGCTATTTTACAAGTATATTATGACCATGTCGTTTACAGTTAGGGTAGCCTCTTTATACGAATATACATTACACATATGCACACAGGAAAACATTGCTTCTTCGGGACTCACGATACTAATACAGCTCCCATAGAAGACCTATGCAAACAACACGATATTAAAAATTCAATAATTTTACATTTCGGAATGCTTATAATCAGGCCTCTATTTATCAGTATATGCATATCCCTAATGACAGCTTCTGTGTACAGAAAAAAATGAGCCGCGGGCGTTTTCTGGATATACATGTATTTGAAACATACGTTTTCAATTCCGCTCCAAAGAGAGTCAGGTGCTAATTTCAGTAATGAGTGTCCAAACTCATGTCTTTGAAAGGACTGAAATTCCATTTATAAAGCTCTATTTTTTTCAGTTACAACTAGGATAGGCTCTCAGATGATACCTTTCACTAAAATCTTAGTTTCATTATCAACCAATCCCGGCCAGCCAAACCCATAAATACTCAGTTTCTATGTTCACCCATTTCTAGACTAGTTCCCATTCTTCCATATCATTAGTATTGTGAGTCCTTCACATATAATACACACGTGAAAAGACACATCTTTTCATGGAGCGGGGATGTTTACGCATTTTGCAAGTCATCTTCAGCTTCCAGTATTTGATAAATACTTGGTTTCATTCATGTTGCCATGGTAATCGAACCATCAGCTAGACCTACTAAGGTCCTAACTTTTTGTTTCAGTTACCTGCACATTTTATATAGACATTATTGCAAATGTCGGTGACATCGACTTGATTCTGATGAAATAAGGATGTACACCACGCACCTTTCGTAACAACTTCCAGCTAAAATAAGTGAAATATAGGCGACAACAGGTAAAAAATGTTTGGTGTACAGCTTCCCTTTATATACTGAGCAAAACTCTTCTTTTTTTTTCTTAGAACCCGTAGCCCTTTAGCGTACAGTCAGGTTTATGAAAACGTATATTCCAGAACAGAATCTTGGTTAACAATGTTTTCAGCTTTGTAAAGAGATTGCAATTACTGATCGAACGATGGTAATAATTTTCAAAGGTACAATGGTGGTAGGGCGTGGTTTTCATGTTTGTTTTGTTTTGCTTTTGTTTGAAACTAGGGAGTAAAACTTGATAGTTTAATAACTGTTAGGTGTGAAAAGAGACATCGTTTCATGCCGCAAAGATGCTTAATAGGCCATCAAGTCTGTGGAGATTGTTATGGTTGGGGTGGGGTGCTCCCAATGTTTTATTTAAACTACTATAGAAGTCCCACCCATGCTCTACTTGGTTGGAAGTTAAATTTAGTGAAAGACAGATGTAAAGCTCCGAGCCCCCAGTCAGCAATGCCGACAGTTAAATGTTAATATACAAAAAGGTTGAAATTCAATAAATAACAATTTAATACAAATTCAATAATCAAATGACTCAAAATTTTCAATCACGCTAT
This sequence comes from Megalonaias nervosa, assembly GCA_016617855.1. Taxonomy (NCBI): domain Eukaryota; kingdom Metazoa; phylum Mollusca; class Bivalvia; order Unionida; family Unionidae; genus Megalonaias; species Megalonaias nervosa. Next base: position 12,851 of record JAECUM010076594.1, read on the forward strand.
TTCCGCTTGACCCTTTAATAAGCATATTGCATCACTTGATTAGCAGTGTGAGACCGATTTCCACCTGTCCTTGTATTTCTACTCATCTGCCGTATCCTTTCTCTCTTTTATTTCTCCCACTTCCTTCTCCACTTCCTCCTCGACTTTCTCTAGACTTCTGGCCCGCTCACTCCGCGGGCTTCCTTTTGATCTTTGGACTAAGCTTTAACACCTAGGTCTGATAACTGCAAGTCTTTGTTTAGATGGTGCGATCAATCGCCTGTGCCGATCCAAGGTTCCGGTCTACGGCCGGTCATGTAACCTTACGTAAGAGATTAACACTAGCTCGCGGCAATCTTTAGACATCAAACACATGGCCGTGGTAATATTCCCAAGACAGGTAGATTATAGCTTATACATGACTTTATAGCTGGAGCTTAGCAAACATGACAAAGTCATCTTCCAGTGTCCACACACCGTTTCATGCTGCAATGATGCTTAATCGGCCATCAAGTCATCTTCCAGTGTCCAAACATCGTTTCATGCCGCAAGGATGCTTAATCGGCCATCAAGTCATCTCCCAGGGCCTACACATCGTCTCATGCTGCAATGATGCTTAATATGCCATCAAGTCATCTCCCAGGGTCCACACATCGTCTCATGCTGCAATGATGCTTAATAGGCCATCTCATCTTCCAGTGTCCAAACATTGTTTCATGCCGCAAGGATGTTTAATCAGCCATCAAATCATCTTCCAGTGTCCACATGGTTTCATGCCGCAAGGATTTTTATTTGGCCTTCAAGTCATCTTTCAGTGTCCAAGTTTTGATAAATTTGGGTGACACGTATTTTGAGTTGCGAATTAGTACGAGTTATTAAACTTGTATCTTTGAAATAGGCCAGAATCTCTAACCAATTTCACTTTTGCAATAACAAGGCACTGGCGGATACAACTCTTACAACACGATTTTTTTTAATTTTTTTTTTATATTTTTTTTTGTCTTTTTGAAATAGAAGGCAAAACGATACTTTAATAGTATCAAATGTAAGAAAAGATGCAAACTTTTCCTGCCAAAAATGCTTTCGCGGTAATCAAGTCATCTTAAGGTTTCCAGTTTTTCAATACAATTAGAACATATTTATATTGACCCGATTTAAAGCCCATTAGGGTTTTCAGCTAGAGATGAAAGCCTGCTGAGATCTAAATCAGAAGTATAAATCACTTGCAAACGTAAGACTGCCGCCATTGACCCCCAATTTTAAGTTATTTACCGGATTGAGCGTAAAGTAAATTTCTACAATTCGTTTTTTTTTTCGGTAAATAACTGACAGAGAAAAATACACCCTAATCAGAAAAAGAACATTTGCCACAAAAATCCATAAGTAAATCGAGCAAAACATTTTAAAGTTCAGATTTTAGAGCTATGTATAGTATATAACTGTCTTTGAAATTGAAAAAGCAAGAGGAAAGTCTCCTTCTATTGATGAACCCTTCCTATGGACAACTCCTTAACTTTACACAGTGAGGGCATTGGTAGACCTAACTCTTTTTTACTTTATAACTCTCAATACCCTCAGAAGCTATAACTAAAGTGTAGACTCTAATTAAATTCCATATGAACAAAAGGTATGCAAAGACGCATCTTTTCATACTCGAACCACTTACGTATCGTTTTAGTACTTATAAAAGGCGTGAAACGACACATTTTTATACACCTCTAGGGTGCTTTAACCGTCCAATAATTTATTCTCCCGTTTCCAGCATTTGATGAATAATGGATGGCACTAATGTCTTGACGTATAAAGGGGACGTCAGATTATCATTGAAGACAATAAATCAAAATATTGAGATAAACAAGTTGTATCAGCCACCTGCACATTTGATAAATGTACTATCATTAACCTGTTTCTGACTTTTTTCTTCATTTTTCAAACAATGAACATAAATGAAAATAAATACGTACATTACGCCTTTCCGCTAAATATAATGGACAACGTTTATGAGTTTAGCCCCAAGAAAACTTCGAATGAAGATATATTTTGCCTTCGTAGCCCAGAGCGGTTTTTGAAGCCTGACTGTCATTCAGAAAATTTCCAGTCACGGATGGGTAACGTTTCGATTCTGTAACATGACGGCAGTATTAGATCGATCTTTTGCGTGAAATTTATTAATAATCTGAGAGGATTAAAACTGGCGAAGAGAGATTCTGAATATTGGAGGAAATCTGTAAAACCTCAATTAAGTTCCATGCTGAATATAAAAACGTCTAAGATTTATCTTGTTGTGTCGCAAGGATGCTTTCTACATCAGTAAGTGATTTCAAAATACTCACTCAGTGATACATATTGAGTTTATACATACGTTGTCACGAATAAACAGACCTTTCGGCGCTGTCATGGCAGGGAATGAAAATACGTCGAGATATAAACGAGTTCATTGGAGAGGAGGGGGAGGCAGGCGGCAAGTACAACTGACACTTAGTCTACGTGTCGTTTACCTGTTGAAGATGATCGTTGATTCTCCATATAACACATTTTTAAACATAGGCTGACCATAAAAATGAGGCTGCTGTCAATGGATCAATGGAACCAGTTAACATATTGTGTGTGTGTGTGTGTGTGTGTGTGTGTGTGTGTGTGTGTGTGTATATATATATATATATATATATATATATATATATATATATATATATATATATATATATATATATACGCTTTAAGTTTTTAAAAAGAAATACCACTTCGTTGACGTCGATTTTATGAGAAATTTTTGGTATCAGTCATAAAGTCTTAAAACAAGGATGGATAGCGTCTTATCTCAACACGTAACGGCATTGGTAGATTGAGCTTCTGCTTATAACCTGATGTTTCAATCAAAAGCCTCAATGTTGTGTTAAAGTTGTATTTTAAAAAATTGGAGAAAAACTTAACACTTGAGTATATAGTAAAGGTGTGCGGAAAAATCTTTTAATGCCGCAAGGGTGCTTTCTCATTTATAAAGTTATCTCCCCAAGTTTAGCATTTGATGGTTATTATGGCCCTTTTATCTTCTTATTTGTATTGGAGACAAACGCTCTATGGCATGCCGTTGTGGCCAAATCCTGTTATTTTCTACTATTAGAGATATGCATTTTCATGTATAATAAAAAAAAAAATGCTTTCAATTTTCTGATATTCGTTATTTAAATCTTTATTGCATGCTGGAATATTCTTTTTCAAATAAGAGCTATTTCCTTTGGATCGCTTTAATATTCGATTTTTATACAGAATGAGGGTAAAGGAAGATAAGTTTCTCTTCAACATGTAACGAGCATCTTTTAAGAATTAAACAAACTTACGTTGCATTTTCAGCTGGACATTGTATACTTACTGTCTGTATTACTGCACATTTATACTGGGCTTCGTTAATTTGTCCATAGCCGCGGTTATGTTTATTACTTGTATTTGGAATAATTATTTTCTTCAATCAAACGTTAAACCAGTAATCTACCTCTGTCGTTGCTTATCAGCCCTCCACTGTAACATCCTGCAACACTTCACGCATATATATTCTGTGATTGCGGCTGTTGTTGTTGATGCTGCTGTTTCTGCTGCTGCTGATGATGATGATGACGAAAAGGACAAATTGAATTTGCTGTTTAAATTTGTAATAGTAATAGTTTCCTGGTGCACTCTGGGTATATTTTAAGCCGATAGTTCAATCACTAAATTACTCGATTTATTTATTTACTTTATTTATTTATTTATTTATTTATTTATTCATCTAAGGCGACATTCTTGTACTTTTTGCGTTTTGTTTTTTTTTTTTTATTACTTACTAAACAATGTTTCCCTTCTCTTCTACCTTTCATTTACATTGCAAATGTCAGCTAAACTGTATTCGTTGTAAATCAATGTATGTGTTATACAGTATACAAAAACTTCAATTCGCATAAATTTTGTAATTCTGTTTCTAAGAGAAAGCGCATCATTCAAATGCCATGTTCAATTACATTTTGTTTACGTAATTGGTTAAATTGTTATATTTTATTCACCGGGACTCGTGTTGTACTATTCTGTATCATTGTTCAGATTTCTGTTATTCCATTCATAATTTCATATTACTGGTTACAAATTACTCTATTCGAGCAATAACACTGTGGTTGATCATCTCCTAGATAACGATAACCAATGCACCATAACAGGTGGAGGGTGGTGGTGGCATATCTCATGTCACTACCACCCCCGTACAATGGCTGCTCCCACGTGCTCGAATTAGTCTAAAGAACACTATCTATAGTAGTTATTAAAATACGGAAAACGAATGTTGCCAGACTAGACAATACCAGCTTTTAAAAATGCAATGAACGAATTACAGAAATATATATAAAAAAAAGTCAATAGTAAGTTATTAGTTCCTTTTATATCTTTTTGTGACAATTAGTCCAGGAAGTGAAAATGACCAAGCGGAGCAAGCAGATTTTGACAGCTGGACATCTGCAATAAGGGCGAACTGTCTATTCCAAACCCAAAATACACCATTCGATCATGCACCAAAATAAAAGGGAATTAAACAGTCTTTAAACAATATATAAGACAAGAAGACCAATTCTAAATAGCTAGCATAATCAGTGAGAAAAACCTGGGACAGTCTTTTTCTTTAAAATTCTAACCCTATGCAAAATACGAATCTGTAGAGTGCCGCATAGTAGGCTATACTGCTACTACTGTATCTCTAAGTTTCTAAGACCAGAAAATAGGGCGCATTTTCTAATATCGGTGACGATGTTATAACACTGGAAAGTGATTTATGTTATTAAATTGTCTAATATTTGAAAATGTACCTATTTTTTTAAATATTTATATAATGATTTTCTAATATTAGAATTTTACTTTTTTATAATAGTATTTTCTTATACTACAAAATACTTGAGTTAGTCCACAACAGCTTGTCATGAAAGTGACAAAAGGATATAAAAGTGCGTCGATTGTCAAAGGTGGGTGTCTGCCAAAACAGCAGATTTGAAACAGATACCATTGACAGTCCCATTCAAAGTCATTAGACTGATCCCGAGGAAACTGAATGTCATATTAAGCGTCATTCAGTCAGAAAAGGCAACGAAGATGAGGGTAATATTAGAGAAACCTAAGTTTGCTTTAAAAGAAAGACGTCTTTGGTTATATCGAGTCAAATTTTTTTTCTTTGTTTTGATTTTCTTTTTTGGACTTAGGTACAGTGTAGTACTTCTTGTGTCCTGAAAAAACTACCGTCCATGCATGATCAAGTCCCAGCTTTCTTTAACATGACACTGCTTGTCTAGCTTAAATCTTACCTTGAAGATGGTGTTATATATACATATATATATATATATATATATATATATATATATATATATATATAT
>JAECUM010076602.1:0-22417 GCA_016617855.1 Megalonaias nervosa
CAACAACAACAATTATCATCACCATCAATGCGACAAATACTACAGCAAGCACGACAACAATCTCCAAAATCACAAACACCATTACCACAATCTCTAAAACAACAAAAATCAAGCAAAAAGGAAGAGGAGAAAGAAGAATATTGGCCGCCAGACACCTCTTCTGGCAACGTAAGTGGAAGTGGATTTATTACTCATGGAAGTGGTCTTATTACATGTCCTAATAATATTCTCAATGACGTTGAACGTCTGGAGATTCTCATTGGAGGAAAACGAGCTAGTAATAATTCCCCAGAAATTATTAATGAGGCGGCTGATATTTGCAGACGATTATTTACTGGTGGTATCATGGACGTTGATGTTTATCAGTCTCTTATTAATGAAATTGCCGATGACTACTACAGCGACTGAGTATGTAATTAAATACAATTACTATAATAAAATGATCGTACATAGTACTCAACGTGGACCAACCATGGTCAGGGCAATAAACTCACGATTACCAGTGTACAAGACAACCTACGGAGATGGACTAGGTGATGTTGTTCAGGGTCTATTTAGAAGGATAGCCCCAAAAGCAATACCGATCGCAAAGCAACTGGGAATGAAAGCTATTGATGTTGTTCGTGAAAAAGGTATTGGTGCTGTTGGTAATGTTGCTGGTAAAGCATTTTCAGCGATTAAAGATAGGTTAGCACGATTAATACGACGAAAACCTCAATCAGTAAAATTACCTAGTACAGAAGTAATGCCTGCAAATGTCAGTAAAATAATAAATCAAGTTGCTAATCAAAAACTAGCAGAGTTGGCTGATGTGCCTTTATCAGAAAAAGAAAAAAATATAACTGCTAGTCTGATAGCAGGAAGTGGTTTCACTTCCCGAAGTGGTCTCACTTCCCGAAGTAATCTTCGTTTTAGACGATAATAAATATAATAAAGATGTTCAAACGTATATCTGATCCCGCATTTGACATGGACGTACCAGTACTTAAAGATGAGTCTGTGCGTGATTATCAGTATTATTCTTACGACGCACGAATTCCAGATCAGCGTGGACGAATCGAACTACAGGTTCAGGATACAAGTAGATATTTCTTACCCGCTGAAGCATTTATTGAAGTCGAAGGTGAAATTTAAAATATTGCTAATCCTGCAGCACCAGTAGCATATGGAGACGATGTTAATGTCGGTTTTGTTAATAATGGTATTATGACATTATTTGACAGTGCAACGTACATGATTGACGGAAAAAATATTGAATCTATTCAGAAGGACGTCGACGTTGCAACAACAATACTTGGTCTTGCAAGATATAGTGATGATTATTCAAGATCAGCTGGTCCATCAATGATGTTTGCAAAGGATACAACTGATTCTCCAGAGTATCGACAATATGAAATAGGACAACCAAGAAATTTTGCTAGAAACGCCAATGCGGATGTACAAAGTATGATTATTGATGTAGATCCAGATTTCAACTTAGGATTTAGATCACGTCGAGCAATGTTGCGTGGTGGAAGAAGAGCATTTTCATGTGTGATTCCACTATCACATATATTTGGATTTTGTAGAAATGTCAGAAGAGTCATTTTCGGATCTAAGCATACAGTTGTACTTGTACGAAAAGCAACCGACAACGATGCATTATGGAGACTCGCTGGTGATCCTGGCAAAGTAATTCTTACAAAACTTTCATTGTGGATGCCAGTGATGACTCCATCAATAACTGAAGAAGATCGTCTACTCTCTTTTATGAATCAAGGTGGTAAATCAGCATTATCGTGGTTAACAATGACCACAGATGCTATTCAGAGTAATATTAATGGTTTATTTACGTGGCAAATAGCATCACAACAAGGTGTTTCTCAACCACGACATATATTTATTGCATTTCAAGATGCTGCACGGGTGGATGATCAAACACGTAGTATTATGATATTTGATAATCTTGGTGTTTCCGAAGTTTCCTTAAGAATAAATGGACATCAAGAACCATCCGAGGATATTTTACTGAATTTCGATCAAATCATGTAGCACGTGTATATCACCGTCTAATGACGTTCATGGGACGTGATCAAAATGTTGATACTGGTTTACAAATATCACAATTGGATTTTACAACATTATACCCAATTTATTATTTTTCGCTCGAACATTTAGATTTAACCAGACAATCTGTAGTCGATATACATTTTCGAGCTCGTGTGACAATAGGAGCTATTGCCAATTACAGAGCAATTGCTGTCATACTCAACGATAAATCGATGTTACTTGAAGGTGCTGGTGGACGAATGAGAGTCGTTGATGCTCCAGTAGAAAACATGTAATTAGATTATTTATGAATATTATAATGTCGTATAATAATGTTAGTGTTAGTCTGACTCCTGGTCAGATTAAAAAGATACAATCAGCATCAAAAAATAACTGTGGATTAAAAATATTGCTAAAGAAAGATCAGATGAGCGGCTCAAAATAAATTATCTCTTACAGAACGTCAGCTCGGGTATTTCAATGAAGCAAAAAAATCAAATAAAGGTATAAAACTTAATCTTTCTGCGGGTGCCATTAAAGATGTCATTAAGACGGGTGGTATATTTTCACTTCTTGCTGCTATACCAGCATTAATAGCCGCTGAAGCTCCAGCTGTTGCAAAAGCAGCTGCATTAGGTGCTGTTGGAACTGCTGCTGGAATGGCATTAAAGAAAGCAACCGGACAGGGAATAAAACGAACACCAAAAAAAAAGGGAAGGGGTCTAAGATTACCAGGGACCCCACACTGGTACGGAAAAGGCCTAAGATTACCAGGGACAATTTACTGATATCTCCTATGTCCAATTTTGATTTACTAGATGCTGCTAAAAAATTAAAAATAAAAAATTTTAGAGGAGTTTTTTTGCGCGATCAATTACCGAAACAACCAAATAACATTGAAACAGGTATTATTAATCTCGATGAAAATTCTGGTCCAGGCACGCATTGGGTCGCTTATGCAATTGATCCACGTGGAATTATTTATTTTGATTCATATGGATTAGCTCCACCAAAAGAATTCTTAAAGTATATTAGCGGCTATCAAAGTATTCCAATATGGCATTCAACGTTACCAACACAAACATTAACTGATCCACCAATATGTGGTCGAGAAGTACTTAACGTACTTGATGCTATATCAAAATCAACAAAAACCCCCCACAAAGTTGTACATGAATATACTACGACGTCATATTTAAACAGACATTAGTAAATATAATGGTGGATATTTATGGAAGATCTTCCCGTAGAGGTCATCAACAAGTTGATTTATCTAAGTATGCAACTCTTGATCAACTCAGAAATGAAATTGATGATTTATTAAATCTCGCAAGTGTGGATCAAAATTAAGTAGTTGTTTTTTCAGGATAATCAAGGACGATTAAAAACGAGTAATATACAACTATCAGATGTTCTTATAAGAATTCCAACTGCAGTCACTGATAATATAGTTATTTTTGCCGATCAAGGTAAAATACAAGATTCTGGTACATCACTCAGTAATTATATTAAGAAATCCGGCGATGTATTTACCGGAGATATTAATATGAATCAGAATAAAATTACAGATCTTGGAAATCCAACCGCAGATGCAGACGCCGCAACAAAGAAATATGTTGATGATAAGGAAATTCCTATTTCAACTTCGTTAAAAACAATCGGTGATGAAATTACTACACTTAGTGCTGAATTATCTAAATACATAGAAATGTTCTTAAATTTTCGTAGAAATGTAAACAAACAGCCCCTTAAAGAATTTTTTGGTGATCCACCAACCGTTGACATAAAACTAGCCGACATTAACACGAAACTTAATGATATTGCCAGTGGAATACCTAATATTGTTCAAAAAACTAATCTGATTAAAATTCCACACGGACAAATTAAAAATATCGTATACACAGTAGCATCAGGACTATCAACATGGACACCACAAAATAACACTATCAAATATACCGCAGAAGTTACTGGTATTTACAGGCTGTCCGTACTTAGTGATGAAAGATTTGCTATAATTAACAGATATATATTGCGTCATTCAACTGATTCTCTCTCTGGAGTTGTATCTATATTGTTAAGAAAAGATATTGAAGAAATATTTATACTGAGAATATATGATCAAACAATAACCTCAGAGCCTTATTGGTGGCATATGGAATTTGTGGCTGTGGCTGAAATACTATAATTAGTCACTTAATATAACAATAATGGATCAACCTCAGTCTCGCATTGACGTTCAACTTTACAGATGCAATCAAGTATGTGAGCGTCTGACTAAACTAAATAATTTTATCGACTATTATAACAAGAAAATAAAAAAATACAAAAGACGTATAGTTGTTGTTGATGTAGTTGTTTACTCGGTTTCTGCTGTTATTACTGGAACAGGATTATTATTATCAACATTGACGATGACAGCACCTACTATTATAACCATTATTGTTTCAGCGTCAACGACTATTGCTGGAGTTCTCGGTATTATAACCAAAAAGATACATACTTGTACAAATGCTAAATTGCACGATTATATGATTAAATTACACACAGTTGCAGATGCATGTTCTAAATTATCCTTATATATTTCTTCGTGTGTCAGTGATGGTGAAATATCTGATACTGAATTCGCGATGATGATGAAAACTTATGATGACGCTTTTAAAGTGATCGTTAATGATTTTAACGAATTAAATAACAATAATAATAATAATGACAGACAGGGAGTTACTTCAGCAGATCGTTATTAATACAACTCCGTCAAAAACTACGATGATATCGTTAAGTTCGACTAATCCTGAGTTTAGTGTCAATTTTCCAACCGCAATTCCTGCAAAAGAAATAGCATTAGCACAATTGCGAGTTTATTATAGCTGGCCCAACATTAGATCAAAACTATTTGGTGGACTACAGCCAAATAATTCATTAATATTCGCTAATAAGAATAAGCCTGATGGAACTCCTGATTGGCAAATAGTTTCTATTCCAACGGGCAGTTATCAAATAGAACAGATTAATGATGAGTTTCAGCGCAGAATTAAATCTATTACAGGAAAAGAATCAAAAGTAGCAATTACTGTCTACGAACCAACACTATCTGCGGTTATTGAAATAAATTCCCCTGATTACTCCGTAGATATTTATCAAAGTTCGATTAGATCAGTATTAGGTTGGCCTGAAGATCCACCGGTTTATCAAAGACCACCAGAACCACAGAGATCTGATTTTGTCATAGATGTTAAAAAATTTATAAAACCTCCAGAATATCGAACAGAAAAAATGCTTACCCATGGCGACGATATTTTGGTGATGGAGTTATACATTATATAGATAAAACAGAAACCCATTTTACAAAAATAGTTGATGGTAAAAAAGGTAAAATAATAGTACTTGATGTTGATGAAATAAATTCATATGCTAGTACAATTAAGTCTGAACATGGACGTATACTTAATTATCTAATAAATTTATTTTCCAGCATTAGCAATTCCTACAACGATGACTTAAAAAATCAAATAATTGAAGTAATACAACATTTGAATCAAGTTGCTTCAGACCTAGATTTCATGAATGATATTATTGTTAACAGAAAAAAAAAATTAGTGAACATAACAGCAGATAGACGGTATAAAGAGTTATATATAGTTGATGAAGACGGTCCACCTCGAGGTGTTAGACTAAATCTTCTGTTCACAATAATATTTCTAAAACATTTCGGAATTACGCGAGAACAACTATCAACATTTATAATTCCTGGATTTAATTCTAAAGAGCTAAAGAAATCAGTTAATGATCTTATTGATGAACAATTTAAAAGAATATGTGATTCAGGGAAAAAATTAATACCTACACCAACTATTCTTAAATATAATAATGATCCACACGGTGGAGGTCGCCATATCTCACCTGGTATTGTAAATATAACAACAACAATTGCAGTCAATCTGGTATGTGACGTAATTGGTGATAGTTATCAAGTAGATCTTTCAAAATCTAATCACGGCAGTGGCACTGCGGAACAGGGGTATATACTATATTCATTTAGCCCTAAAGACCCACCCGGTTGGTTAATTGTGTCTGAACCAATTAACCCCGTGTACCTGCGAGTTCATAATCCATTTCTGACAAGAATAAATTTCAAATTCACTGACCAGGCAGGAAACATTTTGGATCTAAGACAAGAGTCTCTTAATATTAATTTGTATATACGCTCTTAGAACGTCTGATTAAATATTTCCTAATATAATAAGGGAAAAAATAATCTGATTCTGAAATAATATATTTTGTTTTACTGATTTTTCTTAATCTGATGGGTAAATAGGTCCTCTGATTCATGAAATAGTTACAGATTTCTTTATCTGATGGGCTTATGGGACTACATTTTTTAAATAATTATTCAGAGACTGATATTTGTTATTTTAAAGAAATAATTATTATATAATGAACCAAGAAAACATTAATGATATTATTTCTGCTATTAAAAAATTAAAACATAACAGAATAAATCTATCTGATAATCTCGATCCTGAAAAAATATTATGCGATTATGAAATATTAAAACAAAGAAAAATTGACAATAAATACACATTACCATCCAATTATAAATTTGCAAAATCAATTTATCAGTCTATGTTAGAATCCTTGGCGATGGTAAATGAAAAGCAGGTAAAACTATTTGCGCCTCTTGCACGTTCGATCGAAAATATCAGATCCGAACTATCTCGTGAATACGAGAAAAAGAAGATCGTGGATAATCGTGTAATGCAATTAAGAAAGATTATATTATTTGATTCTGTCAAAAATGAAAGTGACTCTGAGAGCAGCGACGGTGAAGGTACTCATGGTAAAATATAGAGTCGAACTATATACAATTTATTTATTAAGAGCACAGAATTAGATATATTCAAATATTATCCACTGATTATATGTTTTCGAAAATGTTGATCTAGTAATATTATTTGCAACAAATTGCACCGATCGTGTATGTATACTAAAATATTTTGCAGCCGCATACATCGATTTAAAAGTTATTTCTTGGCCTGTTTCTACATTTATGGATTTAATAGCTCTTCTTGCAAACTTTTACATTTTCCAGTATTTCCGGATTTACAATTTTGACTCTGTGTAGTAATACGTAGATTTCCAAGTGAATTGTCAAGCTTATTGCCGTTGATGTGGTCAATCACATATCCATCTTTGATGACCCCAAAATCACATTCAAATATGAATTTATGCGAGTAATAATGTTTATTTCCATTGGTATTAAAACTAAAATAACCAGTATTATTAATATTACCGACTGGTTTTTTCAATCTACAGTGTCTGATTACACCATCTCGGGATGCTTCATAATTTTTTATTATTGGATGTTTCACAAATTCGTTTTGCTCCATTTATATAATAATATTATTTGTCTAAATCATTATTCTGAAATCTAACTAGATAATCTTCTTCTGTCTTTATAGGAGAGTCAGTATTATTTTTTTTGTCATAATATCGTTTTAATTACCTGTATTTTTTTCCGCCACATTTTAGACACAATTGAGTTTTTCCTCTGACTCCAACACCACATTGAATACATGGTATTGGTCCTGTACTTCCATTTTTGATACTCTGTGCATGATTTCCGCAGTATTCATTCACGCACGGTTTATTACAAAGAGAAGTATATCCAATTCTGAGCCAAGCACATTTGTTCTTTGTTTCAGTCATTATATATATATACTAAAATTTTAATTTAAATACTTGTCTTAATTATATGGAGGAATTATCGGCAATTGAACCTTCCCATGCTAGATTTGATCTTGACAGACTATCAGAATATAAATATAGTACTTTGATGCAAGATCTGGCATTAACGGATGAGGGTGTAACCGATCGTATTCGTGAAGCAAAAAATGAATTTCGTGACGATGGCGCAGTTCATGCATAGTCAACATTCAGAGTCGGAAATGTTACTAATATGATGAATGACAAACGAGGAAAAATAATTATTAATTACCTTGATGATCAAAAATATTTTATTTTAATAAAATTTATTGTAAATACAAAAGAAGATATTTGGATTATTCGTGACAAGCGCGATCCAGTACATATACAATCAGGAAATAATATTGTTCTCTTAAATAATAAATCTAAGCCCGGAATACTGACTGGTATTGATAAGGTATATTATGAACGGGGCTACCCAGTTACTGCAGTCGTATATGCAATATATCCGCTTAATAATAAACCTGACGTCGGGGATCTAAAACCTATGAAACTGTCAGATCCAAGAATAAGCTGTGTAGCTGAACGAGTTACAGAACATTTTACAAACGCGATACGTGGTAATGGTTTAACAGATTTACGACGTAAAAAAATAAATACATGGGCAGAATCAGTTAAAGATACCGGAGCGTCTATCAAAGATGTCGCTGAACTTGAAAAGAAATTAAGATTTCCAATAACGGTAAAAACGCTGACGGGAGAGATTTTATATAAACCAAAATACACAAAAAATGGAGCTCCAATAGATATTATTGATAATAATTCGCACGCATGGACCTCAGCAGTAACAATATTTCCACGAGATAGAAAAGTTAAATTTTATGATGGTCATATATTTGATTTTATCAAAAATATCAGTAAAAGTGATCCTGTGTCTGTTTGGTTATTTCAGAGTTCGGAATATGATCATTACGATCAGTTTGTACGGCCTAATGGTGACATTTACCGTATAGACTCTCTTAATGTAGAAATGGAAAATCTTGCGCAGCGCCTTTGGCGTGAATATACTTCAGACGATGTCAAAATTAGACAATTATTAAATAATTGTTTTACAGTTCCATCCGTAGCGGCTCATTTTGCTCAGGAGAAAAATTTATGGAAACCAACACGATCGGAATTTCTTGAGGATATTCATAAAAGTTGCGTAGAATATGGACACGGAGGATTATGGAATACTAAATACAACTATAGTGACGTTATATCCGTCGATATGGTGGCATGTTATCCTGGAAGTTTTCTTGGATACGGAGAATGTTCTAAATACTTTAAGAGATTCGGACATCCATCACACGAAATGACCAGGGTTGCAATAAACGGACATTTACCAGATTTTGATTTAACAGGATTTGCTCATGTAGAATCATTCGAATTTACAGAAAATCTCCATCCGATTACTTATATTTGGTTTGGAAGACATTTTTCAGAGCGATGTTGGGTTCCAATAGTACTATTGCGATATATGCTTGATGTTGGAATTTTAATATCTTTACAGGTGAGTGAGGCCATTATATCATATAGTCCACAGAAACAAATTTGGTTACCAGAACCAAGTAGATTTAATATTGATGATGTCAGGAAAGAATTCCCTAATCTTAATGAAGATGATATTATTAAAATTACTAATAATATACGTAAATGCAGAGACGAGCATGATGAAAAACTTGCAAAAGATCTTGGTAGAAGGATAATTGGTAAATTTACTCAAGGAGGAGCCTATGATCATAAAAGATACTGTACAAGATTAATTATGGACGATGCTGAACTCGATTTTATAATTGCTGATACAACAGAAAAAACATATTTATAAATCGGAGTAATGCTTATTTGTCAGACGGAACCAAACTAGGTACAATTGTGAGTTATCTTGATGGTGACTCACCACAATTTACTCATTTAAGATCTTCTATGTTGGCATATGTTTCTATAAATCTACTGTCTATGATAAATAAATTTTCTCGTGATGCTGTCAGAGTCGCAACGGATTCGTTTTATATAAATAAAAAATATACGAATTTATTAAAACCACTACTTGGTAATGGTGAATGGGGGTCATGGAGAATAAAACAAGAAAATATATTTAGTTATTCTGAATCTGCCGACGTTGAAATTAAGGAAATATATCACAAAAATAATAATCAGGTATCAAATTCATCAGCACCATCTGTATATGATCCTATATCTAGACATAAAACTGTTTATCTTAACGGATGCGGTGGTTCAGGTAAAACAACTCGTGTGATTAAATTATTCATGAATAATAATTCGGATATAATTGTTCTGACACCGACACATAAATTAGCCAGAGAAATAAAGGAGTAAAATCGTGTACTTATCAGTTTCTTTAGATGGTGTGGAGACACATGGACTCCCGAACGAATGGGTGAAAAATATATACCTAAATATATTATATGGGACGAGATATGCACGGTGCCGTTAGAAATATTAAAAACATTTCTTGAATGGTTATTGACGAAGAATACTGCTATAATAATGTGCGGTGATCATGGTCAACCACCACCCTTTATTGGACAGTCTCCACATGAATGGCTGAAGAATAACGTAGATTATTATCAAGAAATAAATGATGACCATAGAGCTATTGATGAACCTCTGAAGGAATTTAAAAGGTTAATTAGACTACAACCAGACAGAGTACAATGTGAAATAATGCGCGGAGTAATTCCAGAGACTTCTATGAATGATTTTCTAAATTTATGGAATCCCGCTGATTTAATAGTTGCAAGTAGAAAAATAGTTCGTGATGAACTACAAAATAAATTATTTATGCTACATAAAGAAAAGTTTTCAGATCTACCTGTACCTTTGTGTTATCGCCCAGCAGATACTCGACAACAGAATATTGATGTTGAAATTCCTGGTGGAGACACTGAAAATATCCGAGTACAAAATCTTGTTTTGAATGATATTGTTTTAGTCGATATTAATGTCGTTGAGAATGCGCTGAATATGAATAAATCACCGTAGACGTTAGGATACGCTATAACTATTCACTCTTCACAAGGGTTAACTATTTCTAATACAAATATCTGGATTATAGATGATCGGATTGAATGGTCGAATTTAGTCTATCTTGCAGTTTCTAGAGTCAGAAGAATATCTCAACTACATAGGGTTATTATTAATTTCATAGAAAATAATGATCAGACTGTTAGCAATGACGTAATAAGAAAAAACTATCTGGTTATAAGCAGTGCGATAAAAAAAATAAGCGTGACTTTGATATTGATGTTGAATTTATTATAAAACTAAAAGCACAACAGAATAATAATTGTGCAAGTTGTAACTGTAATATGTTATGGCAATATTCGAATAATAATCCAAGACAATTTACCGTAGACAGAATTAATAGTAATCTTGGTCATACACGTGATAATGTGATGCTGACCTGTCTTGAATATAATCGACGTCGGGGCGCTGCACGCCCTGGTTCTGATTATGTAATTGTATGTGGTGGTAATTGTGTGTCTTCAGGGATTACCTGTAATTGTTCACGTACAAATCCACGTTGAGGTGCGGTAGAATCTAATCTGTAAATTGGAGGTCTACCTGTGGATCTAACCACACTAGAAATTGTATGTGTAGTCACGCTCCAGATAGGATCAGTTGCTCTTTTTTTACCACCTTCAAGTTCGCCAGGTTCGTATAAATATCTTACAGTTACATTACCTAATACTGGTTGATGTTGATGTCTGTCATCGCTACGGGGTATATATTTTTTTGTGATCGCATTAGAAGGTTTCATGGAAGTTGAACGAGTAATTTCATTATTTAATGCAGCTATCACACTTGGTAACCTTGCAACCCATTCACGAGATCGCTCACCAGATTTAAAGTTAGTAGATATTTCATTTGCATATTGGTATCCAAATAACCGCTCGGCAAGTGTTCGATTAAATCGTTCAACAATTGCCTGATCACGATGAATTTCAGTATGTCCTCGTCTAATTTTAACGTTATGTTTCTTCATTAACGATAATACTGTACCAAGAAATTCTTTGCCAGGATCAACCTGTAATAACTGTGGCCATCGCAAAGGTCCTCGCTGATAAATTCGTTCAAACACAGATGAAACTTCAGACGCTGTCTTTGTTGATAATGGTTCAGCTTCTTTATATCTACTTGCAACATCAACGACAGTTAATGCGTATTTGTATGTGCGTGACTGACGTTTACCAATTTTAATAGTATCGTGTGGTAAAAATAAAATATCTGCTTGATGAACCTCATTAGGGACGCTGACATCAAAATGTGCATATTGAATATTTTTAGGTGGTGGTAGATAAATTTGCCATATTGCCTGTCGTACTAACCACGCTGCAGCAACAGAACGTGAGACTTTTGCTGCTTCAGATAATTTAGTAATCGCTGATCTACCTCTCCAATATCCTCTTGGGCTATAATAAATGGATTCCATTATAATATTTATATAATTAATTACCAGCCCCTAGCATTATTTTACCTTTCATGGCAGATTTTACTAGAAAAGTAGCTAATTTATCTCTGACAGATTTATTAGGTATAGAATTTAATGCATGAATCAATTTTACATCTGTGAGATGCCTTTGTTGTAAATCTTTACTTTTATACGCAACATCATGAACATGACACGCTTGATCAATCTTATTTACTGGATACTCTCCTGGTCTTGGTTGATCTTGATCATCAAGTCGGATGTCAAGTCGGGTTCCAGGACCACAATAATTATATCCTGGTAAGTGTTTCTCACCGGGATATTTAGCCCACGGAGTTCCAGGTAATTTTCCTAATAAAGCGGCTATATCTCCACCTATCCTTGTCCCTGAATCAGACATGGAGATAAATTTATATTTTTTCGTGCCGCATTTTACACATTTACCTGTTAATGCACGTCGTTTATTTTTTGTTATTATTGTTGTCAGTCCAGTGGTGGGTGTAGATAATCTACATCGAACACAATATAGACTCATGTTATTTACTATATGGATATAATTGATTTTTCGGCGACACGAAAACAGGAGCCAGTGAAGCACCATTCAGCATTACCAAATTCGATAAGGATGATTATAATAGGTCCATCTGGATCAGGTAAAACACAACTATTATTAAATTTAATAATGCGATGGTTAAAATGGAGTAAATTGTATTTAGTAGCACTATCCGTAGATGATCAACATTGTTACGAAGTACTTAAGGATTTTAACGAGAAAGTGAAATCAGTTAATAAAGACGGAGACGATGTTGTTGACTTTATTACCGATATTGATGAGGCCCCATCTGTAGATGACCTAAATGGATTTATTAATAATTTAGTGGTGTACGATGATATTATGTTGGACAAACAATCTAATCCGGCTAGAATATTTTCTCGAGGTAGACAGAAGAATACGGACGTGATTTATGTTACACAAAGATATACACAAATACCTAAAGTGATCAGAGACAACTGCAATATTTTGGTTGTGTTTAATGGAGTAGATAATTATACTTTACAGAATATTTATTATACTTGGTGTTCAGGGGATATGGATATGATGAAATTCAGAAACTTTTTTGCTCAAGCACAAGCTGTTCCGTTCGGATTTATAACAATAAATCTTCATGACCCAAGATCCAGATATCGTATAGGTCTGGATAAAATCTTTGGTTAATCTTTGATTAACTCTGCTCCTCCTCTGCTAGAGAATTATTTCCCCTTTCTATGTATGAGCAGCAGGAAGGGTGAATGACAAAAATTGAGTAACCCGGTAAGTAAACTAAACGCACTATAACAAAAGTCAAAAATAAAATAACAAAGGTGAGCTAACCCAAACGATTTATTATTCGTTTTTTAAACCGTACGGTAATAATATAGTTAGAAGGCTCGGTTTATCGTTATTGACCTTATTTTTGTTATTTTATTTTTACTTAACGGTTCAGGCAAAAAGTTGTAGGATTCACCCTTCCTGCTGCTGCATTCGAGGCGGACGCACTAACCACTAGGCCACCGGAGCTGTCGCCTATTCTTTGAAGAGATTTATTGGTGCAAAAGTGTAGTGGGGCTTTTATTTTGTATTAATCTGAAATTGAAATATTGGCTCAAGGTGATCCATTTGTACTAAATCTCATGCAGAAGATATTCAAGTAAAATATATATGGCTGCTACACAGAACCTGGTTATTTCAAATGCTCACGTCTATTCCTGACACGCTTTGCATAGTTTTGTCTTTGTAACCAAGGATGGGTATAATTTATGACTAACTATATAGAAAACATTATGGACATAAAGATAGCATGCACTTAATCAGATCAATGCTTTTGATGTTTGAAATGGCTTCACTTCTGATGAACAACTACACTTTCATCCAACTGTCCTTTACACGGCCTCTTCCAAACCAGATAGGCAGTAATATACCAAACTGCTCATGCAGACAAAATGTACATGAGGGTTTAGCTGTCATTCTTGGCGTTACCGGGGGGGAGGGGACTCCAGTTTATAAATAAAATTGGCTGACGTAAGCAATAAGGAAAGGAAAATTGATGTAACTGCTCATTTCTTACTAGGTCAGAGTAAGGGCATATAAAACTTGTAAATGTCACAATAGACATTTATCAGTGACATCCAATGCAAAATTGCCAGTAAGTGTCATAATTTACATTTGTTAGTGACATCCCATGCAAAATTACCAGTACATGTCACAGCTGACTTTTGACAGTGACATTCCATGTAAAGTTGCCAGTACATGTCACTATTGACATTTAACAGTGACATCCAATGCGAAGTTGTCAGCAGATGTTACAATGTGGCAGTGAAAGGCAACGGTTGTTTCAGCAAATGTCTTTAGCACAGATGCATCATGCCTAAAAAAATTGTTACATATACCGACAGTGCTTTGACTGCTTTTGATCCTGTAAATGTCACAAATACATTGAATAACAAGTTTTAAATCGAGTGAAAGAAGTTTTTAAAAATGTTTCCCTTCACCGCTAAAACACAGAAATAGACTAATAATTATATAAAGAAATAGGTATGTGTACATTGCTGTCGCATAAAACATCATGGGGAAAAAGACATGCATAGGGAGACAGAAACACAGACACATGGACTAAAGAAAACATGATACCAGAATCACCGTACAAGAGCTGATATATTGACATAAACCCCGAGCACAGAATTCTTTTATTTTTCTATCTAAAATAAGATGGAATTTAAACATGATTGAATTTGTGCTTAAACAACAGTAATTGTCACAATTTGTGATGCTTACAGCAACAGATCATGAGTAGATATCACAATGGTAACTGTCACAATTAAATCCCTTTACATGTAACACCACCTGCTAAGTTAGCTCATAATATTGTATTAACACAATTACCAGCAAGACATGAGCCAGTTATTTTTGCAAATGTCAATTCACTTTAGGGCATTTACTGGCATTTGTTACACTTTTGGATGCTACAAAGTGGGGATGGTGGCTGCAGACAGATGGATATTGGAGTCAGAAACTTGATTATTATAAAACCTGACAGCCTTTGCATTTACTTCATTTGGACAAGTTATTGCCCCTGATTGCCTGCCATTCTAACATTGTTTTATGTGTTTTATGTTTCTGAACTTTACCAATAATTATTGGATGTAAACTAAATTTGGGATGCATTATATTTTAGAGACCTTCATTGCTTTTGATTTGCAGTGTGCCACATCATCGTTTTATTTCTAGCATTTCACAACATCATCTAGACAACGACTCTGTTCCCATGCTCCAAACTTTTGGTTTATGTCACTTAATTTGACTTTAATTTGCTGAATTTGAACCAAATTTAGCATGTTCCTTGATATTGATAAAATTTTGAATAATTTTAATTTCTAGCATTCTATTGTGTCGTTTACAGAATTATGGCCCCTTACTTTGATTTCTACAGTATTACCTTGGCAAGGATTGTTGGAGATAGAGCTTTAAGTGAGTTAGAATTTTAGTATTATTTATTATCATTTAGAAGAGTTTTGGCTCCTGATTGCCAATTCTCCTAACTTTGGTTTCTGCAGCGTAACTTTACCAAAAACTGTTGGATCTGAAACAGATTTATCAAGCACAGTTATACTGATACAGCCTTGCATGATTTTGATTTCCTGTATTCTAATTCTATATCAGCTTGAGCCATAGCCTAAGACCTCTAACTTTGGCTTCCACATTCTGTTTAAGGCCCTTCCAAGTAAATTACAGAGTGGGGCTCTTTGCAATGCTCTCTGGGTTTGAACGTTTGGGATGCACTATAAATCACAACATTTTAGCGTAAAATTCAAGCATGGGTCTGGGTGTATTGGCATGAGTTTGGGTGTGTTAACTTGGGTCTGGGTGTGTTCGCATGAGTCGGGTGTGTTAGCTTGAGTCTGGGTCTGTTGGCATGAGTCTGGGTATTTTGGCATGAGTCTAGGGGTTTTGGTACAAGTCTTGATGTGCCAGTATATCGGCACAAAGGCTTGGTCTGTCAGTATGAGTCTTTGTCTGTCAGTATGAGTCTTGGTCTGAGAGTGTGAGTTTGGGTCTGTCAGTGTGAGTCTGGGTCTGTCAGTGTGAGTTTTGGGTGTGTTGACATGAGTCTGATTGTGTAAGAATACGTTTGAGTCTGTCAGCTTCAGTCTGGGTGTGTCAGGATGAGTTACGGTCTCTCAGTATTAGCCTAGGTATCAGGATGAGTCTGGGTCTGTCATTGTGAATCTGCGTGCCATCATTTGTTGTTTCTTTCTGTAATGAACACTGACCAATAATTAGCTGAGATTCTCATCTTTGTGTTTATATAGTTTACAGTTTATAAATTCAGTTTTGTCATTGCAGTTTAATGAATAAATCATCTAAAACTGCTTGAAGTAGTTTCTGTTGGGGACAAAGTGTAATGGATGTTAAACTGAAGTAAATGTTATTAAATAAAATCAACATCTTAGGACGAATTGATATACGGTGTGCTTTGATGAGAGAGAGAGAGAGAGAGAGAGAGAGAGAGAGAGAGAGAGAGAGAGAGAGAGATGTTCATTGTGGATGTAGTAATAAACAGATCTTTGAGCTGCACCTGATGGGTCAGTTACATCCTTGGCTGGGGTGATATGACCCATATGGATAATACTGTCCTGCTTGAAAATCCTGTCTTTAACTGAGAGGAAGTAGACCACATTTGGGTGGTTCGCCATACCTCCTACTGCTGCTTGGTGACTGATTTTGAAGTTATAAAGCTTTTACTTTCAACAGAACCGAGCCCTAAAGTAGAATTGAAACACACAAGTGGAACATATTGATTATATATATATATATATATATATATATATATATATATATATATATATATATATATATATATTTGGTTGCAGTAGGCAAAGATAGTAGTTATTAAATGTTTTAATGTACAGATGTTTTTGTGTGTGTGTGCATTCATATCATATGATGTAAACACATTGCAAACAGCACATAAAAACATGTACATATAGCTCTCCATACTTACAAAAAAACACATGCATACATCTCTCTCTCTCTCTCCCTCTCTCTCTCTCTCTCTCTCTCTCTCTCTCTCTCTCTCTTCTCTATATATATATATATATATATATATATATATATATATATATATATATATATATATATATGCTTATGCATATTCACTCCATGATGCAACTGTATGTTACATACAGTTTTTCCTAATTATGTCAACAAATTTAGCAAGACTCTGGAAATGCGTACAATATAAATTTTGAAAGGTAAAGAATCTTTTCCATGATTCCTAATTGTACCTTGGTAACAGCAATGCTTATTTATTCTAGGTTTGAATTTATTTCAAAGTTCCTTTATCCTATCACTTATTACACAGTATTGGTATTACTATCTGTCTACCTATCCCTCCATCCAGCCATCACTCCTGGATAAAGCCTGGTTTTACTGCAGGAAGTTTAAGCACGTCAGAGCTAAGACCTACCTTAAACCTAAAAACTACCAAATGTTATCATTTCAGATTCTTTTTTCATCACAGTGTTTCTTGTACTCAATAAATTTAAAGACGTTTGTGTTTAAGGAATACTTACATCATCGTTAGAATGTGTATTACGTAGCATATTTGGAGTTTTTTCATTGAGGTCATGGTCAGGACAAAATATTTAGATATTTCCATCAGTTTAACTTTCCATTCAATAAGTTTAAAGCAGTTTAAGATTAAGGTGCATCATTGTGGGGCCTATCTCCCAGATGAAAAATAAAACTTAATATTATACATTTTTATCTTTTTCCCTTCTGTTTCCCTTAGGGTTTCCCGAAGGGCGTTATGTAAGCTGTGTGAATCGGCAACAGACAGTGTATACCATGACAAACTCAGAAAAAACAATATTAAACTCTCATAATTACGATTCTTAATAATTTTATTTATTTATTTATTTATTTTTATATTGTTTTGTAAAGATATTTTCTATCAGTTTTAGAGCTGTACATAAGCGTATGAATTCTTGTTGAGGGCATCTGCTACGTAGTTATTTATAGAACAGGGTTTCCTCCATCTGTAATGTAATAGCTACGTCAGTATCAAACAAATTCTACCAATGGTAGGCGATCTAAAATATTGAACATTCCACTGCATGGTCTTAATATTTTATCTAAATTAGCAGACGTGATCTGTGTAGAAGTTCAATACTGAAAGCAAAGGATGCGTTGTTTTGTTTGTCAAACGAATGACTCTTGGATTTTATGCTTTCTTGAGTTCGTTGTCACTTGGCCGAATCGTCATGTGAATAACCATTTATCATTTCTTTGAATCTGTTTTCGTGCTCGTTAACAGCTTAGGCTATATCCATGGGCTACTTACAAATGAAATTAAGAATATCGGTAAATGGTTATGGTGATAGTGTCCAATAGTCAAACAGTGCAAGACATGGACCCTGACAGTTACGACGGGGGAGTAGCGGATCTATCTCCCACACACACCCACATCGAACTATCATAGTCGACGTCTTGCATTGTAGGACTGTGAGTCAGGTTGTTATAATGTTAGTCTTCGAACCCTCATCTCTCAATTCTTATATCCTTTGCCTATAATTTTAAATTCATTTGTAACTTGCCGCAGTGCACATGCTGTAACTCCAACGTTCTTCTTAGCAGATTTTGAGTTTACCAGCTTTTTGTCTTCAAATCTAGTCAAAGAAAGAATTATTTGTATTCAGAAAAAACAGCAGAGATGAGTTATTTGATCCTCTCAAATCAATTTATTCACTTTTCTAAATAAAATTTAAACCCACCGTGTTTATTTTGTTTAGTTCAATGTTTATATTAGTTTGCACGCGACTCCATTTAGTATAAAGTAATTTTCCGTACAGTTTATACAGAAATAATCGCAACTGGTTCTGATCACGTTGTTGTGTTCTGACCAATGGAAATCCTTCCTACATTTATCAACTGATGTAACTGTAATTAATTAAAGAAGGACGTACTGGGTTGACTGAAGTTGTCTGGATACAGACTAATATCGATCTAAACACATCACAAAAGACCAAGGTAATAAAGCGCTTCAATATACAATGAAAACATAACTATCACAATTATTTATATTACAAGCTTAATTGCATGTCCTAGGACGGGAGTGGAAAAATAAAGTTTCAACCTAAAACTAAAAAGTAAAAAAAAGAAAAAATCGGGATGAGCGAGTGTAAAAGAAAGTTTGAAGATTAAGATACTAAAAAGATACAAAATAGAAAAAGTGATATTTTTGTGAGTAAAATTTCTTTCCATTTAGAGGTTTAAAATTAATCACTGGAAACGCTGAAAATTCTGAAACGTGTTCTTTATTTAATTGTTTAGTTGTTATGTACAGATACTAGTAAGATGGTACAAAATTTCTTAAATGTCATCTATTTGGCTAGAAATTCGGCGTTTTGCACATTTAAATGTACAAAAAGGAATCCTTCACCACCTCACCCCCCCCCATGACAAACAGAACGCAGAGTAGGCCTATCGACTGATTTCGATATTAATTATTAATTTCGACGATTGATTGTTGCATGTCTCCTTCGATATTAAGTATATATTATATTATTATACATTATGTTATGATTTTTGTATTATTATAAACGATTGATATTTGCCTCTCTCGACTGCTTCGGTGGCCTAGTGGTTAGAGCGTCCGCCTCAGATGTAGGAGGTCGCGGGTTCGAACCCTGTGCGAGTCATATGAAAGACTTATAAAAATGGTACTAACAGCTGCCTTGCAAGGCGCTTAGCATGGTCGACTTGGTGTCAGGATAATGTGACTGGGTGGGACATCATACTACACCTTGATTTATTATAGGGTGTCTGTGCGAGTGTATGTCTGCCTGTGTACGCGTCGATTTTGCACTAATGTGGATTTACTTTATACAACAGTTTGGTTGTTGCTATTGATATATGTATAACAATATCATTCTAAGCTAGGGAAAAAAAGACGTACAAAAGTTATATCAAATTACCACTAACACCGGCATATTGAAAATCTGAAGGAAATAAATAAAAATACCAAAATACAACGCGTATAGTTACCAATATTAAGTATGCAAATAGAATGACTATAAAGAATGTCGTAAAAATCACAAGACTTTAATTATAAGATGACTTTGTTTACACCGAATGTTAACTAAACATTTTCAACAAAATAAGGCATGGTCGCCGTGTGTTGTGGTAAGGAAATAAAGAGGTTCCTCAAGCTACCAACAAAATAAGGCATAGTCGCCGTGTGTTGTGGTAAGGAAATAAAGAGGCTCCTCAAGCTACCAACAAAAATGACAGGATTCATATTGCCTTATTTCTATTTATAGCAAAAATTATCTTTCTAAGCTTCTGGGATAAAAAAATCACCTAAATGAAAATTGCTGATTTTACCTAAGGTCATTTCATGTAAGTATAAAGTAATATAAAACTTTTAGAAAAGATTCATAAAGTACCGCATCTGCCAGTTTTCGTCGTAAGCCTGAAGTCACATTTTTATCTGAGCACCTTTATAATTTATTTTGTACAAAAAGTGCAACAAAATCACACGAACAGCGAGCACAACTTTGAAATCAACTTTTCTATATTAAAAAAACATATAACATGATTTCGATATCAAACATCAACATAACCATGTCCTTGATAATAGTTCAGAGTCAGCTGTCCTTGAGAATGAATCTCATATGTGAAAGGCCACAGCTTGCGATCAACTAAATTATTAATTTACACTTCCCGCCCGTTGAAACACACAACATATCCACAACATAGGGGTGTGTGGGTGGGGGTGATTACATTTAATCATGGATGATTGTAACATTGTTATTGTCGGCACGGCGTTAATGTCTCAGGGGTATTACACACAAATAGCATCTAAGACGACTCACACACAAATAGCATCTAAGACGACTCATCATCATCATCATCATCAGTATACAAAATCTATAGTCCATTAATATTATATTACATTTAGGAGCTGATGTGGATGGACTCGCATCCCTGGGATTATGAAGATGAAGTCTTCGTCAGCGCGTGTCGAGACAAAGAAGCATACTGAATTTCTTTGAATAAGCGTGATAAGCAGTTAATGACCTTGATCGAGGAAGAACATCTTCATACTTGTAGGTAGAATAGTAGAAGCATAGATAAAACATCACTGGGGAGAAGAAAAACGATGTTTTGATATTTGTTTTTGATGAAGAATATAACAGACGGCATGTCGAAATAAGCGTGACTGGCTTCATTTACAAAAGTTGCAGGGGACATTTTTGTAAATTGGCCCCTTGGAAATTTCTTTAACTTAAGGCTATGGTGTGACGTTTTGAGGTATTATTGTATAATAATTAAATATATGAATATATTCATGAATTTAGTCTTTCCGGCTTGTGTTTTTCTTGAGAGGCATGTACACCTCATATTGTCACTGCACAGTATGTAGCCAGTGAAATACCAATAGTCGGCTAAAGAGCAGAGCTAGCCACTGGTAGTAGTAGACACGTTGGTTCAAGGCGAGTAGAATTTTGTATTGCATCAAGCTATTAATTACACAATGTTTTTCAAATTATCACCCAGGGAAAGGGCCTGTGTTTGCAATGTGAGCATCACATATTCTCAAAAATGGTCATCGGACATGAAACATGCATATATAAATTTGGGGGTTGGGTGCACCAACTTTTTGTTCTATGAATTTCCACTGACGTCTCAGGTCAAGTGAATGCTAGTCTTAAGTGTTGCTTTATTATACCTATCCAAAAATATGGACCTTTTTGACCTCACTCATGTATTTTACTTTTTTTTATGAATTCTATATTAGGCAGGTGAATGCAATATTAAATTTGCGCATAAAACTCTCCCTTGCACCCAAACCCTGGAGATCATAGTCATTAAGGCGCAATCAAATATGTGTATACATGTTACATCATTTAGAAAGCGTCTCAGCGAAAAGATAAATGACAGAAGTACGGAGTGTGGCAAGACAGCCTCCAGTGAGAACACGAGTAACACTATGTCAAAAGGCCATACATACAGTACAAGTTGTCTCCGATACGTGTCATATTGTGCAGCCTCATCGGAATTTAAGGACACATACCGAGCGAATGAGATACCAAAGTAGGACACACATATTACGATTGCCTAGAAGAGAAAATAACTCTGACGTAAATGACGAA
>JAECUM010076603.1:0-12042 GCA_016617855.1 Megalonaias nervosa
TCTATGTACACCATTATCGAAAGAAACAAAAGAAGATTGTAGTAAAAATTAGAACGTAGAACGAAGAAATGAAATTTAAATGATGTATATATGAATCAAGTATGTATAGAGTTTCATGAGGACAATGTAGGAGTAGTCTTCAATTATCCTGTTAAATTAAGTGAAAGATTGATGAACTAATAGGAAATGATAATAAACTAGTAGTAATTTTTACGTCAGTTCTCCAGTAGAACTCTAAATTAGGAATAATTAATTTCAGTATTTAGACATTTTTTATGACTGCCCTTACATCCTAATTAAAAGACATAAAACCCTGAAATCGTCGTTAGGCATTGGTTTTGTAGCATTCCTCAGAATTATGTTTGGAAAGCTTCATCAATCTTGTGTTAGTTATATTCCATTAGGGGAAACTAAAGACCAGTAATTACTAAATCCTTTATTAATTATCCTGAAAATTCCTATATTGTAGCGAAGTAAAATTAAACAGCTCCTTCCGTCTTTCTAATAATGTTGTCAAAATGCAAATTTTTCTCGAATTATAATATCTTTTGGAAAATAAAATTACTGAATCTTTTGTTAGCCACCGGAATTATTGCGGTGAAAAAAAAAAAAAAAAACAAAAAAAAAAAAAAAAAAAACACTCGAGTCCAAAAGAATCCAAACACGAATACATCTAACATACTAAGGTATATGTAAGAGTATAACATGGTCTTTGTCCCAAAATGATTGTAGTGAACGACAAATGAAAACAAACAAGGCCGAAATCAAACATGCATCAATTAAACATCCAAAACTCTAGTTTCTATTGAACCCAAACT
Source organism: Megalonaias nervosa (assembly GCA_016617855.1). NCBI lineage: Eukaryota > Metazoa > Mollusca > Bivalvia > Unionida > Unionidae > Megalonaias > Megalonaias nervosa. Next base: position 819 of record JAECUM010076603.1, read on the forward strand.
TTTTTTCGAGTTTTCGATTGTTTTGAGCTATCGAGTTCGAACAAGACATTTGAGAGATGCTGAGCATCGAGCATTCGAGTGATTGTTTCGAGCTTTTGAGGTCACTGGCTGCCGAGCATACGAGTTATTTATGTTTATCGATGTTTTTGCCGGCTTTATTTTTACAGAAAAAGAAATAATTTCTGACACTATTAATTGATCCTTCGGCAAAAGGGAGATAATCACACCATGATAGATTAACGTGACCATTTCTAGCTGTCACTTTCGCACTCAGAAATTTACTTGCATTGGGTTATTTTTTTTAAAAAAGCGATTTTCTCGTTCTTGTGCTTTGCCAATCAATTGAAGGCTTAGTATTATACTGTACCAATCTTTGCAAGGCTTACTTTTACACTGTACTAATCTTTGCAAGGCTTACTATTACTCTGTACCAATCATTGCCAGGTTTGTTATAACAATGTATCAATCAATGCAAGGCTTATTATTAAGCTGCATCAGTCAATGCAAGGCTTACTAATATACGTTGTACAAATCATTGCAAGACTTACTATTACGTTGTACCAATCAATGCAAGGCTTACTGTTACGGTTATACTGCCATGTGGCAAAGTGTGCTTCTTTTTGGAAGTAACAATTCAATTTTTCGTGTAAATTTTTTTTAGTACAAAACTCACTCAAATTTGTTATCAGCGTCGACATGCCACATAAACTAGTATCTAATTGTTTATTTTTTTCTACGGTATATTTCAGGTTCTAAAGGTTTGGACACTAATTAATACTGTGAAAACGCTTGTAAAACAATTATTTCAGAAAAAATATATCAAACCAGATAACATTATTATGCATAAATCGGGTGACAAATCTGTACAGTATTCCAAATGTATGTTTTCCTACAGCCATGGATTAGATCTTAAACTATAAAATAAATTATTATTATTATTATTATTATTATTATTATTATTATTGGTGTTGTTGTTGTTGTTGTTGTTAGTAGTAGTAGTAGTATTAGTAGTATATAACATGTATGAACTGCGACATGTTCCTATTCATTTTGCATTGTACTATAGTATGCAGTCTTCTTTAGTCCAATGCCATTGGTTAACGAGCTATAATATAATTCATATGTCTTCAGTTACGTTGTGACGTAATTCGTTGATAATACTGTACGTTCAGTATGTCTAATACTCCATGTGTGCAATGACACTATTAAATAATTTGACATTTTAATCACACATTTCAGACGAATTTTGGGATTTCCTGTACTCGGGAGAATGGGAAGGAGGGAATTCGATCCGGGTCCTTGACGGTCAGTTGCTCTGTCAGTTGTCGCACTCGATCGTCTTCTTACGACATCGTGGAAAGGTTGTCGCCCACACTACCTTCGCCTACGCCAAGCACATCTGTCCTGTAACTAGGAGCTGCCACAAAGAAACAGGCAAAGAGGTGAAACATTTATTTTTCCAATTTATGTGAAAGGGATATGAAGAGTTGTTTGATGAAATATATTATTTTGGCTTTTTAGGTTCGACTTAATTCTATAAAATAAAAAAGTAAGCCGTGAGCAATTTTAAGCGAATAACTTGTCATGTCTTAAAAGAAGTGTTTTGGCTACATGACGTGATCTTTACATTATTCCCACTACTCCAGATGTTAGTGTAATTATGATCTCTCGATCTCTCTCTCTCTCTCTCTCTCTCTCTCTTGCGTATTGAGATTATTGTATAATCTAAAGCATGCATCGTATAGGCGTCTCATGTATGCTTATTCTAAGAATGATATTTCCTTGTTTTGTAAATGTACATAACTGTACATTATTGTCGCTGTACCGAGATACTGACTAGCCCACGAGAGGCGAACCTAATGTGATGGGAATGGAATAGAACTGTACAGTTACTTTTCCATATATCTAGTAAACGTATGGGTATGTCTGATTTAATCCACAGAATATTTAGCAAAAAGAATTTTTAGCAACTCTTTTTTAAAACCGATTCCAGAAGAACATTAACATTTTTTGTAAATTTGTATCATTCCTAACTTTCCATAAGAAAATTAAACCATTCTGACTTTATTGTAATCCCTCATTAGCAATGACCGCAGTGATGAGCTTGATTTGTTTGATATAATCACATGACCAAGTTCGAATTGTAGAAGTAATTTAACAGCTATACAACAGAGACAACTTCACGTTCTCGACTGACAACATGAAGACGCAAAGCGTAATGGATATAACTGATAGGGATTCGTAAATTTTTTACAGAAAATAAGCAGTGTACCTTAGAAATGTTATAAGCCGCAATACGGCAAAACTGGGGCAACTATCCAAGTATATAATTTTATTACGTATAATTAAAGAAGAAGAAAATAATAAATTATGATTAATTTTTTTTCTTCAAAACGTTCACTATATTTCTTGGTGAAATTGTTCTTTCATCAACAAGTGAGAAACAAATACAGTAAAAGATAGATTCTCCGTACGCCGATAATACGGATTATTCGCTCGTACCAGCTATTAACAAGCCTTCGGAAATTTTGGTTATGTAGCCTAGGTGAATGACGAAATGTCATTTGTCATACGTAAATCACACGCTATTTTTAATCAAGCACGATAAAAGACTTAAAACTGTCCAATCAAAGGCATTCTATAGTTCATGTATCCATAACTGACCTATCGCCAGAGCACAGATAACCACGCATGCTCACTGGAATACAGAATAATATAGAATCAAATTTTACTTGATTTGACAATTATACCAATATGAACTACAAAAAAACTTTAAGTATACACTGAACATTTCATAAAAGGTGGTTAAAAATGAATAAACTATGCCCATTTGAACATTTCTGCATTATATACTACCGGTCATCAAGGTGACAGACATAAAACTAGAATATCAGTCAAACTTGCAACACTGGGGTGGTGGTGTCTTTTTTCTTTTTTTGGGGGGGTCTTCTTTTCTTTGCACATGAATATGATTCTTATTGCCTTATTTTGACTCAAAATGTTCTTCTTTGGCTTCACATTGGCCACAGTATTGGTAACATTCTGGAGAGTGAATCCACTCTCTCTACACAACATAGTGCAAATTGTTTAATATACATTTTGCAGTCTTACATATCCTGTAGACTATATATATTGCAAATAAAAATAGAGGTGTGTATGGTCAATTCTTATGGAAAGCATTGCAAAAGATTCACAAATAGTATGTATAGAAAGGCGTGCATGCACTAATACATTCTTTCATTGCTTGATTTAAGGGTATTGTGTGTTTTCACCAATACAAACAAATACTTATTAGGAATTGCCTCATTATTAAACTGCTTGTGTTTACTCTTTGTTTGAAATGTGAGGCATATGGTTAAAATTTCATCACTTTGTTACTCTTAACATCATTTCTTCTTTTCAGATGTTCCTAGTTTAATGTATTCCTGTAGCAGACATATGATGATATGAATATTTGCATTTTTTGTGCTATCGATAAGTATCTACATCTGTGCGTGATATTTAATTTATGTGTTGCTGCAGCATGATGCAGTTTGCTTTAAATTGTGGTTGTATGCATTTTAACGCCAGCAGCTTTGCTTTAATAACAAATTGGACAATAGTTTGCCTATGCTTGTTTGTCATGTAAGGATTTTATCAGTATTGTACGAGGTTTGTAAGTTAGTAACATATATGAATGTAATCTGTACAGAATTTACTTTATTAAAGTGTCAGTTTTAAGCTTTAATACTTTCAGAAATCTATAAGATATCATTGTACATAGGCACTATATGGAGTAATCTTTCTTATTCCACCCCACCCCCACCCCTTTTTTACTCTCACACTGCTATTTCTGGAAATTTAATCTGCGAGTTGCTTCAGCATGATTCAGTGTGATTATACTTCGGCTAATGTTCTCTTTAATACTCTCAAATATCATACACAGCAAAACAGCCACATACTTGTACATAGGTTCTCTTTACGGTTATCTCCCTTTATCAATACAATTTGTTTATAGATGGTAACACTCGTAATGGATAAATGTATACTATTTGAAAATTTACACATTTTGTAATAATATTCACTGGGACTTGGCCCCTATATTTAGTGTCCTTGCCTACCACCAATCAACAGCTGAATGTAGTATTATATATTACTAATTTTGTACCGAAAAGTCTATATTATGAAGCAATAAGTAAGCCTTTATACCTTTTCTATGATCCAATCCCGAATGAAAACATATTTTGGTGATTTTATTCATATATTGAGGTTATACATTTAACAATAATTACTTCCTGGCCTCAATCAAAGTTAAAGAAACTGTAAGAAATATATTTCAATTGTATTAGATAATGGTAAATTAAAATAAAATGTTAGAGAAAGTGTAACTAATATAATGAACTAACAATATCAATATTCAAACAATTTCTTAACAAATTATTTCTAAACTAAATTTAGTAGTTTGCAAACATACCCAAAACGGGTTGGTACATGTAAAAATAAATATCACAGCAAGTAAATCTCATATGGCGCCAGTCTAGCTGGTGTTTACGATTTTGTGTCTGTCACCTGACTGGACTAATTGTAACAACTTTTTCCATTGGCATGCACTGGCGCGCAAGAGACATTAGTCTGTCGATGTTTAAAATCAGTTATTAGATCAATTATTTGCAAAAATATTGTCGCTTCTCAACTTCTTTATTTTGTACATATTTCCTTTTCAAAAAAGTAACAATCTTGATGATGAATGTTACTTTCTTGGTGGCGATTGTCACCTTTTTCTCGAACATTGTTATATTCTTCGTGGCGATTGTCACAATTTTCTTAACATTGTTATATTCTGCGTGGCGTTTGTCACATTCTTCTTGAACATTGTTGTATTTTTCATGAAAATTGTCTTTCCTCGTGAAGATTGCAACTTTTTTTCGCCGAGAAAGATATCTCATCCCAACAAGTTTATTCATGAAAAAATCTATTCAATTTTGCACGTGTTCGGTCATGGTGCAAATTTTTTAGTGGTCATTTTTCATGAAGTTCTTTTTCAAGGAAATGTGTAATCTTCTTGAAAAATATCAGTCTTCATGAAGGATGTACATTTTTCAAGAACAAAAGTAACAGTCTTCATGAAAATTATTACTTTGTTCGTGAAGATAGTCACATTCTTCGTGAAAATTGTTACCTTATTCACGAAGATTGTAGCTTTCATCGTGAAAATTGTTACTTTATTCAAGAGGGTTGCCACTTTCATCGTGAAGAGTCGTAACTAATCCGAGTAGTTTTATTAATTAAAAATCTATTCGTTTTGGGGGGTGGATGGGTGATTGGAGAGGTTCGGAACAGGTGCATACGTTCTCGTGAAGATTTAGACAGTATTGGCCTAACAAATCTTCATGGGGGAAAAAAAAAATCTTTTTTCGTTAAAAAGGCACCTTTAGCGAAGAAAGTCATCTTTCTGTGAAACATTTATTTCGTGAACGTTAATAAGATGAACATCATAACATAGACTGATCTACAATGTCGATAATTCAATAACCCTGCAAAACCAGGGAGCCATTTTAATTGACCATCAGCCTAAGGGCGGCTTGTGTCAATCAACTATCGCATAATAAACACTTCCATGAACCGCCAACCAATCGGATCAACCAGGGAGTTGTCAATTTTTCCCATTTGGATTTTTACAGGCATAAGTTTGGTACTTGGAAAAACATTTGTCGAACGAATGGATCATCTGGACATAATACTCTCTTTTTTTCCTTCAATTTTCACAAACATTTCTCAGCTCACTTAAATGTAATCTGTCAATCACGCACTTTCTGTTGGAAGGCGGGGGTAGGAGTATTAATATGTAGTTGCTATGGTAATTGATGAAAAGTCATTGCATTTATTTTATGGGGAAACGCTTTCTTACTTGTTATCACGTTATTTTTCTTTTTCTTGCCCCAGACCATCAAGTCTGTTGAAGAGACCCTTCTAATTGAGCTGACCAACTTAGGTCGCCTTACCAAACCACAGCCAAATAGGCCGATGGACAACTCTGTTCACGTCATGCGTGTGTACCAAAGTCCCAGAAAAAAGAAAACAAAGCAAAAACCGCAAACAATAAAGGAGGCCAAGAGCGCGAGTGACGATACTTCCCTACATGTACCCAAGCCTACGAACCAAAGAAAAGCAAAATCCCAAATATATGTCCAAAGTCCGGGCGAGAACAATTCATATCTATCAGTTTTGACAAAGCAAGAATCCCAGGAAGAATCATTCTTGCTATCGCCACCCAAATATCTTGAACTACAAAGAACGGATCATTCAAGCAAAAGTATCTCTCTCTCTCTCTCTCTCTCTCTCTCTCTCTCTCTCTCTCTCTCACTACTACTACTACTACTACTTGATCATATACTCTGTCACAAAATCGCTTGCAGCACTGCTGAAGCATCCATTATTCTGTTGTAGCGTTAGGCAATCCGGAATTGGATGGATACGAGTTATTACATCTCACCTACTTTATGTCCTTGATAGTAAAAAATTTGTTCTTAGTAATAAAAGATGTGGATAATAAAAATGAAGCAAAATTTCAAACAAAAATCTGAAATAACACGAATGTAGGCAATAGATAACTATTAACTTTCTTTATTCAAGTTCAGTAACCAGCCAATTTTAGTTAACTTCGCCCTAATTTAAGTGAGCTTATAGTAAGACAATGTGTCTTATGCGCCCTGTGGGTCCATCAAATAATTGTTTGAACATTCTCAATTCGCTCAGCTAAATTTTGATTAAAATTGTAAATGAACATGCGGGCATAAGGAGGCGTCAAATCTGTACACATAACATCGGTACGCTATCAAATATAGCTGCTTTGCTGAAAAGGTTTATCTTGTAAGAAAGAAAAAGCGTATAAAGAATAACAAAGTTCTAAAACAATCTGATTCAGAATAAGGCAGGATAATGATCTATAGTTTCACTATGCCAGTCAGTCTTACTTAACACCAGCTTACCTAATTCCCGATGGCCAATACAAGGGCATCCAGCCGTTGCCTGACATGACTGCTTGGAAATTGTAACCAAACAGATTAGAGAGATATACAAATTGGGAACAAAACTGAAAAAGGTCACGCAGTATACTAGCATGTAGAGGTTATGTCAGTAGTACCTTTGAGCTTATGTAACTATATAAGTATTGATTGAATTAAATCTGAAGTTAGGATGTTTGTCTATTCAGCAGAAATAAAGTTTGTAAAATATTTAAAATTTCGTTCGACTAGTAAAAACGTTTTCTAAGTAAAACGAGAGTAGGCGATGATTAGGGAAAATGATATAAGTATTAACATTTTAATTCAGACAAAATGTCCACATGACAGACACATATGCATTATTATGGCATCAGTGCCATTCATTGTTATTCCAGCAATGATATCTGTCATAAAATATGGCAGCAATTATACTTAAAGCATAAAACCGTTAACGATGTTTGAATGCTGCTCGACCTTTCTTTCACGATTTTCCGAAGGCATTCTGGCATCAAGGCCTTTTGAATTTATATAAATAATGCTGGTCTTCCATCATACAAGACCTTTTGAATTTGGATAAATATGGTCTTCCAACATCTAAGGAGTTGTGAGTTTGTGTTAATAATGCTGGTCTTCAGTCATACAAGCTATTTTTGAATTTGTATAAATAATGCTGATATTCTATCATATAAAGTGGCTACTGCGTAATACGAAAACCGTTTAACAACCTCTTCTCAAAAACTGCTCAACCAGTTTGAACAAAATCTGATTGTGAGCATCCTGACATCAAGGCATTTCACATATGAACAAATTAATCTGATCTGTCGTCAAAGATCCCCAACGTTACTAGAGATATAAATACTTCACATATATACTCACAACCTGCTCGAGTAAATTTATAAATCTTTTTGACAGCCAGCTTACTGTGTACGCAAATCTGTACGGAGGCGCATCTCATAATGGATTTGAATATAGCTTAACTGCAACCCTCTAGCTTTCCACTCATGTAGTTTTGAATTCAATCCCTGATCAGACCATATTTCAGGTCAATAATATAATTAAAGCACTGCCACTTTCTTTGGCATGCATATTAAGCCACTTGCGACATGTATATTACCAAAAATTATGAAAGTTCTACTTTTACAAAACCAGAAAGTTATTATCTGTAAAACGCGAACTCTATAATAAAATAATGCCGAGATTTTATGAGCGTATCGGACAATATAGTTGATTCTGAGCGAGAGAAAAAAAAATGCATCAAAGAATTGTATCTAACTGGTTGACGTCGCTGAAACCATTTTTCAATAGTGGTGTTCGCGGAAACCGTAATCATTTTATGCTGATATCTATTTGAGCTTAGCTCTTCCAAATGCGATTTACAAGAGTCTAAGTAAGAGTAAATAAACGGTAAATCTACCTGTATTAATCTTTCTTCACCTGTGTCATTTTCACTCATATTTTTGTATCCTTGCAATAGGCAAGAGTTCCCATGCTTCTACTCAAAGAAAGATGTCGCCATCGAACTCAGCTACTCAAGAAAGGCGTCCTGATGGGAATGCTGTGAAGCTACCATTGCTGGGCAAGAGGAAATGCGATGATTGGGCTATCAGCCAGGCAGAATATTTGCAAGAATCCACTAAACCGATCAAGACGCACACAAAGAAGTTGCTACTGTATCAGGATAATCTTGAGAAATGCCCTCACAAATATGTTGTGAAACTACCACGCTTGGTGGAACAGAGAAACGATGATAGAGAGACCTGCCTGGCAGAACGTTCAGAGTACTCCATTAAATCGACCAACCCTCCGGATGCAAATGAAAGCGAGAATCCTATCAGGAATCAGCTCCAGATAAATGAAAAAGCTACTGTGGAGTCTGGTCAGCAACAGTCAATTGATGACTTAGATGAAGCTCTTTATCTGGGAAACGAAGTGGTTCCACCAGAGGCTTATGAGGTAGAAACAACGGTGATGAAACTTAAAATAAGAAAGCAAGAATTGCAGAAAGAAAGAGAACTTAGAAAGCTCCTAATGAAACGGTCAACGGAAATAAAACCCTTTCTTCCTAAGCTGAAACCATTGGACTCTGAAAATATTAGCCTACAACTCGTCCACTACCCAATTCTGAACTTTGAAACGGTCCCCACGTTAGAGGAGATGATTAAGTTCATGAGGGACGATGAGCATGTTGATCCAAGGTACAAGGTTGATCAGGGTAAATATAAAAAAAGAAAAATTATCAGAAAATACAATCTCTCTCGAGACACAATAACGCACGTGTTGAAAGGTATTCATAGACGTCATGCAGTAACCTTTCACTCAGATCGCTTCGGTACCATGAAAGAATTTGTGAAAAAGTTTAGCGCTGTGCTTCGAAATGAAAACTATGGCGATAAAGATACCAACGATGAAGCACATAATAAACACGCATCTATAATGAAAAAATGGATTGCAGGTGCAGAAGTCTGCAAAGAAGCTGACGCAAAATCGAAATACGAACTGGCATCTGTTGTAGGTGCAATAAGAGATTCGAATGCCTGCAAAAAGCACGTACGACTGCATACAATGACTGATCAAAGCAAATCTCTTCTAGATGTCCAACGGAAGACACTCATCTCTCCATTAGAACATGGTTTAACACTAGAAGGTACAAAAAATAGATCCATTGCTCCAGAAGAAACCAGTTCAATACAGAATGTTTCAAAAACTGCACCCTTCGCTCTGGTAAAAAATGCAACTTTAGCTCCATTAGAATGCAATTCAGATCAAGATAGTACAAAAGAAATGTACAACTTTTCAATAGAATGCATTCCAAACCCGGACATTCTGGTCACAACTTCGACAGGAGAGATAGTCATGACGATGAAAACGTCCAAGCCATTGTCTGCAAGTAGCAGACGCGGCATCAAATATGTGCGGTCAAAGGAAAATGCTGATTTTAATACTCTTAGAAATGCGTCTGAAACTATGAATGGAGAAGGGCAGTTTCCCAAGATTTGTATGTATGATAACAATTCGGATGAGCCCTCCATCCCAAAATCCAGTGACGAGTCTGACAGTGAGCAGGAACAATTGTTAATGGCGGTTGCAAATTTGAACACGTTTGATACTGACAATCTTAATGCCCTGGACAGTGTACAAAAAGTGCGGAAAAAGAAACTTAAGCAAAAAGGAATGCCTAATTTTATGGACGTAGTAAAAAAGTATTCCCGCACGCAGGAAATCTTTAAAAAATTTCCAAAGGTTCAACCTAGAATGGAGGATAAAATGACAAAAGAGAAGGCTACAAATATAAAGGTACCAGGCACCCAGCAGAACGAAACAAACAGACCAAATAAGCAACATGTTCTTGGTACTCTTAGGGCCTTTAACTTCTTATCAAAGTCTCCCATTCAAAACCAAACCTACAGGTCCACACCATCAAAGCTTCATTTTCCAACCTCCTACACCACTGAGAAATTTATGCTCAAGTTCTCTCAAGCTCTCGAGGATTTCGTGGTCCGTCGTGAAATTGTAATATCCAGCCGCAACTGGAAGTGCAGCAACTCAGTAACTTTCACTCGGAAGACTGTTTTCACCTTGCGCAGGATGTAAGATGAGGAATATAATTGGTTCAAATAAAATACAGCTCAATCAAATTTAGAGAGGAAAATAAGTAACAAAACATCTTTTATATATATATATATATATATATATATATATATATATATATATATATATATGTTATTATTATATATATATATATATATATATATATATATATATATATATTGTACTCATGTGAAACTGTCTACTGATGAAACAAGATTTAAGCGATTAAAAGACATATTACTTTATTGCTTCATATCGCAAAATTTCAATCCTTAACATTCGTACTAAAACTGCATCCTTAAAAGGTCATCATATGTCGATTTAATTGAATTAATCAATTGTACAAATTCACAAACTTTCATGAGCATAAAGTCCTCTCCAGGGCCTAGATATTAGCGTACAGAGATTTTTTTTTCAAGCTAAGAATGCAGAAATATCAGAAGAAAACAAGCAAACAAAATTCGGACACTCAGCACATTATCTTATCATTTGTAAAAATTAGGCTTTGAACACGGGGCTTTACAGAGTTTCAAAGATAATATCTGGCAAATAGGTAGTAATAATGATACTTTAAACATTCAAAAAATAAGCCCACGACCTTTACATATTATGTAGACTTACTTTCAATTAGGAATATAAACAGATGCCTGATG
>JAECUM010076604.1:0-20717 GCA_016617855.1 Megalonaias nervosa
TATCAGAGGGAGGTTGGCTGTTGTTAGACATATATTTCAGAGGGACACTGGCTGTTGTTAAACATCATATCAGAGGGAGCTTCTACTTACTCATCTATATCAAAGGGAGATACTTTGTTGTTAAACATCTATGTCAATGGGTGATTGGCTGTTGTAGACATCGATATCTGAGGTAGATTGTTATTATGCATCCATATCAGAATGAGATTGGCTGTTGTTATACACCGATATCAGAGGGAGATTGGCTGTTGTTATGCACCGATATCATAGGGAGATTGGCTGTTGTTATACACCGATATCATAGGGATTTTGGCTGTTGTTATACACCGATATCAGAGAGAGATTGGCTGTTGTTATACTCCGATGTCAGAGGGAGATTGGTTGTTTTTATACATGCATAGCAGATGAAAATTGGCTGTTATTGCAAATCCATATCAGAGGGTGATTATCTGCTGTTATGCATTCATTTCTTTCTTTCTATTTGGATCAAAATTATCGTTATCTGCTAATGTTATTTCAGCTCAGCGAGAGGCAAGTTAGAGCTTGGTTTTTTTCTTTTTGTACTGATGTTTTGTTTTTAATACAATGTTTGTTAAGGCTAATGCCCTGGTAAGGGATTATTTAATGGATGGATTAATTGGTGTACAGGTGCTCTGTAAAATTAAATATTATGTATATCAAACTCGGGTTGTTATGGTCAAGGAAACAATGTGTATTTGATGCTTCCTTTAACTATTGATTATGTTCAAGCAATAAATGTAAATATTTTATTCAAATATTATTATTGCTACTAACTTTAAAAAAAAAAGAAACATTAGATCTCGTTCCTCTTTATTTCCGTTGTCTATACGAGCTGAGAGACATTGTTTCTTTCCAGATATTTTAAACATAAAATAACCAGTAACTATTGAATAAATGTGAGTTAATTGATCCAAATGCTACCAGTGTATAGAACTAAATATATAGTGAACCGAGGCTCACTGTGGTAAAAACAATATTGACAACTACATAGTTTTTATTTAAAACGGAGACATATATCATTCTAAATAGATTCGACATATATAGTATGGAAAGCATATTTCACATATCTCTAATGACTTTCGCGCATGCAGAGAGAAGTAATCAAACGGAGAGAGAGAGAGAGAGAGAGAGAGAGAGAGAGAGAGAGAGATGCGGGAGGTAGATGGTTCGAACCCCGGTCAAGTCATACCAAAGACTTATAAAAAATGGTACTAACAGGTGCCTTCATAGTCGCTCAGCATTAAGAGATTAGTGTTAGGACTGGTAGGCCTGGTGTCAGGATAATGTGACTGGGTGGGACATGATGCTACTTGTCTGCGGCATGATGTCGCAGTGCTAGACATTACTATAAACTGCCACAATGCAGATATCGTAGCGATATAACTGAACATTTTTTAAAGCTACGTTAATAATCCAATACACACACACACACACACACACACACACACACACACACACACACTTTCGCTGGAGTACTAACAGGAATTATGTTGAGGCATATCAGAGTACTTTACTTAAAGGATGAATTACTAACAAGACTACTGCATATTGCATAGCACTCCCCCCCAAAAAGAAATTAACAATGCAAGTATGTACGCATGTCCCCAAACACGACCACAGATTTAAAGTACAGACAATAAACGCAAACTCATAAAGCACACAAATTGACAAAAATATAATAGAATCAATCCACAAATGACCTTCAGCCCAAAGGTCATTTACAAATTCTTTCACACGAATTATTTTAAACGAATTAGGTACTTTTAGCAACATTTAATGACGCTGACATGAAATTTTACTGAGTTACCGATAGGATAAAATTCACGATGCTGCGTGGAACAAACTGATCACATTTCAATATCGTCACTGTCAGTCAACAACTTAACCTACACACATTAACAACTTTGGGTCAGAGTTCACTTCCAAAGTAAATAGCTACAGATTTTACACTCACAGCACAAGATGTTTAGTATTAGTGACTTGGTATGAGTGAAAGCCTTCAATTTCAGCATGACTAGATCACATGACTTACAGCTATCTAATATATAGAAACCGTCAAACTCCAAACCAAGCCGGTCCCTCAGGTGATGGTTTTTCAAGTCCCAGTGTGCCTGATTTAGTTCTGATGCTGTGGCATGGACTTGAAATATGTAATTGCCTACTGAAATGGAAACTTGACAATGTTAGGAATGTTTGTTGCTAATGACATCAGTATGGTCACTCTATCTACCTTTAGAGGACTTCAATTTGACTGACTCCATTTGAAAAACTAGATTCAGTCTGTTCCTGACTGTCAAAGTGTCAGCTAGCATGTTCTTGCTGAAGGAAGACACCTGTACCTTTCGCATGAGTCCTTCTTAAATGGTATTGTTCAGTCGCTCGGCCTTTTTTCTACTTCGAGAATAATTGCTGACCATTTTTCTTTCAGAGATTGAACAGCTCTCCTGAGAAACAGCCAATCTCACAGAACAAGGCTGCTTATGACTTGTAAAATCCTCATCGCGCAAAATGTTATGCAGTTCCTTTAAGTGCTGGGTAATTGTTGCCGAATACTGATTAAACTTGCAGACTTGGTTGGCTGCGTTCTTGTAATCTGAATCTTATATACAGCTCTCGATGCATCTTGAGATGCAAGTTCTACATAATGAGGTGCACAATTAATGTGTATGAGGAAAGAATTGTCTTAACGCAAACGTATCCCAACGCATGTATATCTCCCAGGCATGACACTTGCTCCAACGGAGGAGAATCAGATAACATTTTCTAGTGGAATATGTCTGTTTGTATATACTTCAGGGATTTTGCTTGAAATTATTTCAGCTTTTCCATCGATCAGTGTAACAATTTCCAATAAACACAGTTTTAGGCTTTCCATTTTGAACAGCAGGGAACAAATACACGCTGTAGTGGAAAACGTTCAAGGCAACACGACATATCTTTAGAAGCACAATTGAAGGAAGTTCTTTGGCTAGGACAGGGAGATGTTGCAACTAATAAAGCTTTTAATACAATTGCACAAATCAAGCTACCTAATGTACGAATTAACAAAATGGTGTTATAAACTAATAGCGAAAAAACGTTACTGCGATGGTAAGAAGCCAGCGAGCTACCCAACCAATGATACCAAGCAACCATACCGCTTCTTTCAAAGTTCACCAAACTAAATACCTCTACCGTTACTACCTTCTACTCTTATTTATTCTTATTTTGTTATCAACATTGACATGGTTATATTAGTGGTAGCTACTATGATACCAATAGCTGTTTAAACAGTATCAATTATTGCTTATTTCTCCTTGAAATATTCCTTTAGAATTTAGTCTAATAAAAACTTACAATTTAATTTTAGCTCAATGTTATTAATATTTACTCTAAACCTGTTTCCAAATCAGTTAAATGTCTAACCAATGGTTCTCTTTTGATCCAAAAATTTGTAATATTTCGCTCATTTTGGCTGATACGATGATGAAGCTAGCTGTTGATGATTTGGTGAATGTTCCCTTCGTTTGTTCAGCCATTTACATATGCTGTGTTGTTCCAGTACTATAGCAGCAGAGAGGGTGGACCCTACAAATTGTTTTCGAGCAAGTTTGTCTTAAAAATAAAGCTTCCCACGATAAAAGTCAATAACTCCAAACCGAAGTCTCTAACCAATTAGAGACAAATCTCTAATTGGGTTAGATTATTTTGTTACTTCTAACCGCTGATACCATTTTACGGTACTCGTGCACGTAATTTTTGCCAGTCCACCCTCTCTGCTGCTGTAATTAAATAACTATTATATCAATAATGATTGGTGAATCTCATTCAGCTAAATTAGCTCGAGAGCGATTAGAGGCAATTAAAAAATATCTACCTGTTAGAGATTCTGTTAAACAACAACTACAAGCGCGTCAACAAACACAGGAAGAATTCGCCAGATAAACAGAACAGTTATTTAAATCGGTTACAGAAGCTGCTGAGGGTATTCTTCCTACATTAAAGCAAACCGCTAGAGCAACTAGAAAAATAGCAGAGCGAACTAAGAAAACAAAAAAGATTTTACAAGAACTTCCAGGTGAAATAGCTGCCGCTCAACCAACGCAAGAAATACTTGAAAGAATTTACCAAGCTTGTGCTGAAATAGGCGATATAAAAGAACGTATATCAGAACCGGAACCAGAATTAGAATCAAAACGAGTAAGATTAAACGATACATTTATTGCAGATCGAGTTACATTTATAAAACGTATTAACTCGGTAAAATTACCTGCGTTTGCCGCAGCGAATTTTGATGGGAAAGAAAGGTATCTAAGACCCGAATATGCTAGAGATAGAATAAATCGTGAAACCTGGCACAAATGGATATTTCGCATATACTACGGAGTTGATCAGGCCCGAGATGACGATCCAATATTTATTGAATTTAGTAATGGAATAGATGATTATTTTAAACGGTACCGACGACTACAACGACGAACCCAAGACAGAAGTGAGGATATAGAAGAATGGCAAAATGTCTTCGGCGCAACTGGAAGTGGGATTAATACAAGTGCAACAGGAAGTGGTCTTATTACTCCATGTCCCAATAACGTCCTTGCCGATGTTGAACGACTAGAAATTCTAATTGGAGGAGCCGGTAATAATTCTCCAGAAATAATTAATGAGATAACATCAATCTGTCAACGATTATTTACAGGTGGTATTATGGATATTAATGTATATCGGTCCCTCGTTAATGAAATTGTTGATGATTATTCCAGTGATTAAAGAAACGGTATAAAATAAGATGATCATACATAAGGCTCAACGTGGACCGATCATGGTCAGGGTGATACCTTCGCGATTACCAGTATATAAAGCGAATTACGGGGATGGATTCGGTGTTGTTTAAGGCTTATTTAAAAGAATAGCTCCGAAAGCAATTCCAATTGCAAAACAATTAGGAATGAAAGCTATTGACGTTGTTCGTGAAAAAGGTATTGGTGCTGTTGGTGATGTTGCTAGCAAAGCATTCTCTGCCATCAGGGATAGATTAGCACGATTAATACGATGAAAACCTCAGCCAGTAAAATTACCCATCACCGAATTTATGCCTGCAAATGTTAGTAAAATAATAAATCAAGCTGCAAAGCAAAAACTAGCAGAGTTAGCTGGTGAAAGAGAAAAAAATATAACTGCTAGTCTGATAGCAGGAAGTGGACTTCGTGTTAAACAATAATAACTATAATAAATATGTTTAAACGTGTATCTGATCCCGCATTTGATATGGATACACCAGTTCTCAAGGATGAGTCTGTGCGCGATTATCAATATTATTCTTATGACGTACAACAGCCAAATCAGCGTGGAAGAAATGAATTACAAGTTCAGGATACGAGCAGATATTTCTTACCCGCTGAAGCATTTATTGAAGTAGATGGTGAAATTTAAAAAATAGATAATACTGAATATGGAGCTGATATTAGTGTTGGTTTTGTTAATAATGGCATCATGGCGTTGTTCGACAGTGCTACATATATCTTCGATGGAAGTCCCATTGAATCAATTCAAAAGAAAGATGTTGACGTTGCCACAACGATATTGGGTCTAGCAAGATACAGCAACGATTATTCAAGATCAGCTGGTCCGTCAATGATGTTTGTGAAGGATACTGCTAACCACCCTGACAACAGAAAGTATAATAAAAGACGACCAAGAAACAATGCCGACAACGCTGACGCTGATGTGTGGCCTGTGGTTCATGGTGATAATCTAAATTTCAACTCAGGATCTACAACACGTCGATCAATGCTGAAAGCTGGAAGTAGAAGATTTTCATGTGCAATTCCACTATCATATATTTTTGGATTTTGCAGAAATGTCAGAAAGGTTATTTTCGGAGCCAAACATATAGTTGTACTCGTACGAAAAGCCACAGACGATGATGCGATATGGCGACCTGTTACTGTTGTTAATGTTGGTAAAGTAATATTAACAAAACTTACATTGTGGATGCCAGTAATGACTCCAACGATACCTGAAGAAGAACGTTTACTCTCTTTTATGGGTCAAGGTGGTAAATCGACATTATCATGGTTGACAACAACCACAGATAGTGTTCAAAGTACAATTAATGGTTTATTTACATGGCAGATAGCATCGGGGCCCCGAGTGGCCGAGTGGTCTAAAGCGCTCTCCGTTACGGATCATTGCCATCTCACCTCTGTCTGCGTGGGTTCGAGTCTAAGATTCGGCAAATGTGGATATGTGAGAAAGCTTGCCAGTAGCTTCTCGTGGGTCGGTGGTTCTTTCCGCGGATTTCCCGGTTTCTTCCTCCACCATTAATACTGGCCGCCATGTATAGCCTATCGTGTGCTGAAAAATGGCGTTAAGCCCCACAACAACAACGGCAGATAGCATCATAGCAAGGTGTGGTTGCACCGTAACATATATTTTTTGCTTTTTAAGATGCTGAACGAGTAAATTCACAAACACATATTATAATGATATTTGAAAAACTCGGTGTTTATAAGGTTTCTCTGAGAATAAATGGACATCAAGAGCCAGCTGAGGATGTATTACTGAATTTTGATCAAAATCATCTAGCACGTGCATATCATCGTCTAATGTCATTTATGGGGCGTGATCAGAATGTTGATTGTCGTTTACAAATATCACAGCTAGATTTTACAACCCTGTATCCGATCTATTACTTTTCGCTGGAACACTTGGATTTGTTTAGGCAGTCTGCTGTTGATATACATTTTCGAGCTCGTGTTACAAGAGAAGCTACTGCTAACTACAAAGCAATCGCTGTTATACTCAGTGATAAGACGATGCTACTTGAAGGCGTTGGTGGATGAATGAGAGTTATTGATGCCGCAGTGGAAAACATGTAATCAAATCCATGATTTAAAAATCAGAATGATATTATAAATGGCATATCATCATGTTAGTGTCAGTCTGACTACCGGTCAGATTAAAAAATTACAATCAGCATCGAAGGAAAACTGTGCATCAAAAAAATTCTGCTGAAATCAGCACAGATCGCAGGTGGTTCAAATAAACTACCTCTAACAGAACGTCAGCTCAGGCACTTCAATGAAGCCAAACAATCAAAGACCGGCATACGACTTAATCTTTCTGCGGGTGCTATCAAAGACATCGCTAAGATGGATGGTGTATTCCACTTCTCGCAGCTATTTCAGGAATAATATCCGCTGCAGCCGCAGCTGTTGCAAAAGCTACTGCGTTAGGCGCAGCTTGAACTGCTGCTGGAATGGCACTAAGGAAAGCAACATGAAAAGGTTTAATAAAGGAAAGGGTCTAAGATTGCCAGGGGCTCGTTGATTTTCCCTATGTCCAATTTTGATTTACTCGATGCTGCTGAGCGATTAAATATAAAAAAAAAAAACTTTAGAGGTGTTTTTATGCGTGATCAATTACCATACAAACCAAACAATATTGAAACCGGTATCATTAATCTCGATAAAAACCCTGTTCCAGGAACTCACTGGGTTGCGTACGCGATGGATCCACGTGGAGTTGTTTGTTTCAATTCGTACGGACTGGCACCACCAAAAGAATTTTTACAGTATGTCAGCAACATGCAAAATATTCCAATCTGGTATTCAACATTACCAACATAAAAATTAACGGATCCTCCAATATGTGGCCGTGAAACCCTTGCTGTACTCGACGCTGTGTCAAAATCATCAGCGCCTCCTCATAAGGTTGTACATGAATACACGAGTTCTGTTTTAAATAATCGCTAATCATATAATGGTAAATATTTAGGGAAGATCAACTAAAACTAAAACCCAACAAGCACCAGGTGAAGATTTACTCAAGCGAGTAACAAGGCAGATAAATGATGAATTATCTGACTTGCTCAATCTTACGAATGTTGATCCAAACGAACTTGTTGCATTTCAAAACCGTGAAGGAAAATTGAAGACAAGTAATATTTCAATCAACGATATTAGTATTCGTAATCGATTATCGCGAGGTCTTATTGCTGTATATGACAAAGAGGAAAAACTTGTTCCTAGTGTTGTGACTCCGTCGTCGATCCGAGATAGCATAAGTGAACGAATGTTAAAACCCGGCGATATAATGAATGGTATCATTAACATGAATAACAATAAAATTATTATTGTAGGAGAACCAACAGACAATCTCGACGCTGCAACGAAGAAGTACGTCGATGATAAGGGAATTCCGGTGACAAATTCGTTAACTACAACCCACGACGAAATGATCACACTTATAACCGATTTTTCTAATAAAGTACAACTGTTTCTGAATTTTCGCAGAAACATAAACAGAACCATTAATGAATTTTTTGGAAGTCCACCAACCGTTGACATAAAACTCATCGACGTAAATGCGAGACTCAACGATATTATCGGTGGAATTCCTGATATCGTTAAAAAAAATTAATCTCGTTAAAATTCCGCACAAACAAATTAACAGTATCGTGTCTACAGTATCATCAGGATCATCAACATGGACACCGCAAAATAACACTATCAAACATACAGCTGAAGTAGCTGGTGTGTACTGCTGTCCGTGTTTAGCTCTGCAAAATTTAGGGTATGTACCACATTTCCATGGCGTCATTCAACCGATAATTTTTCTGGAACCGTGTCTGTTGTATTAAATAAAGATACCGATGAAATATTGTTACTGGAACCATCCGATAAAAAAAAATAACCGCAGCGTCTTACTGGTGGTGTCTGGAATTTGTAGCTGAAACACCTCAATTAATTATTTAATAACAATATAAATGATCGACGTTCAAAGTTATAGATACAATCAAGTATGTATGTGGCAAACGAAACTGTGAAATATCGTTGACGATTATACAATAAAAGTAAAACAATATCGTAGACGCGTGGCTGCTGTTGATATAATTGTGTATTCAGTTTCTGCTGTCATCGCTGGAGCTGGTGTGATATTATCAACAATAACAGTGACCGTGCCGCAACAACTATCCCGGGTGTTTTCAGTATTATTGCGAAGAAGATAGCTACATGCACAAGCGCAAAATTACACGAGTACACAATAAACTACACACGGCGATGTTGGCATATTCTAAACTATCGCCGTTGATTTCGACGTATCTCAGTGATGGTAAAATATCCGATGAAGAATTCACAATGATAATAAAGACTTACAATGAAGTATTTGATGAAAAAATAACTGAACAGGATCAAATTCATGATTTAAAATAAGGAATAATAATAATAATAATAATAATAATAATAATAATAATAATAATAATAATAATGTAAACGAACGAACTACTGTAGGAGATTGTCGTTAATACAACTTTGCAAAAAACCACAGTGATATCGGCGAGTTCAACCAATCCTTAATTCAGCATTAATTTTCCAATTGCAATTTCAGCATCAGAGATAGCTCTAGCACAATTACGAGTTTATTATAGTTGGCCAAATATTAGGTCAAAATCATTCGGCGGCTTACCTCCCAACAACTCATTGGTGTTCGCTAATAAAAACAAACCGGATGAAACTCCAGATTGGCAAGTTGTCAGTATTCCAACAGGCAGTTATCAAATCGAACAGATCAACGAAGAATTCCAACGTAGAATTAAATCTATTACCGGAAACGAATTCAAGATAGCTATTACTGTTCACGAGCCAACGCTATCTGCGGCAATTGAAATATATTCTCCAGATTACTCCGTAGATATTTATCAGTTTTGACACCTACGCATAGACTCGCCAGAGAAATGAACGAACGAGGAGTAAGATCTCAAACTTATCATAGTTTCTTCAGATGGTGCGGAGACGCATGGACTCCATCACGGATGGGTGAAAAATACATACCAAAAATTATTATCTGGGATGAAATTTGTACAGTATCGTTGGAGACATTGAAAATATTTCTTGACTGGTTATTAACGAAAAAGAGCACTGTGATAACGTGCGGCGATCATGGTCAACCACCACCTTTCGTTGGGCAGTCTCCGATGATCATAAAGCTATTGATGAGCAACTGAAAGAATTAAAAAAATTAATCAGACTGCAGGCAGATAAAATACAGTGCGAAATAATGCGTGAAGTAATTCCAGAGACTGCTATGAATGATTTTTGGAATATGTGGAAACCTACTGATGTGATAGTTGCAAGCAGAAAAATAGTTCGTGATGAATTGCAAGAGAAGTTATTAATATTACATAAAGAAAAGTTTTCAAATCTACCTGTACCATTGTGTTATCTCCCAGGAGATGCTCGACGACAGAATGTTGAAGGTGAAATTCCAGGAACAAATGAAAAAAAAATCTTGTATTAAATGATATTGTTTTAGTTCCTGTTGACGTTGTTGAGAGAGCGGTGACGATGGAAAAAACTCCATGGACGTTAGGATACGCTATAACGATTCATTCGTCACAAGGATTAACTATTTCTAACACTAAAATTTGGATCGTCGATGATAGAATTGAGTGGTCAAATTTAGTCTATTTAGCAGTTTCTCGAGTTAGAAGAATGTCTCAGCTGCGAAGGGTTATCATGGACCTCACCGACACCAATGTAGTTAATATCAACTTCGTTGTGATCAAGAAAAAAGTATCTGGTTATAAAAGGTGTGACAAAAAAAATAATCGCGTCTTTGATATCGACGCTGAATTTATTATGACACGAAAACAACGACAGAATAATCATTGTGCAAGCTGTAACTGTAATATGCTGTGGAAGTATTCGAATAATAATCCAAGACAATTTACCGTTGATAGAATTAATAGTAGTATTGGTCACACACGCGAGAATGTGATGTTGACCTGTCTTGAGTGTAATCGACGCAGAGGTGCCAATTTACAAAAGTGAACGTGGTGGCAATTGTGTGTCTTCAGGAATTGCTTGTAAGTGTTCACGTACAAATCCACGCTGAGGAGCATTTGAATCTGGTCTGTAGATTGCATGTCTACCCGTGGATCTAACCACTCTAGAAATTTTATGTGTGATCACACTCCAGATAGGATCAGTTGCTCTTTTTTTGCCCCCTTCAAGTTCACCGGGTTCATATAAATATCTTATAGTCATATTACCCAGTACTGGTTGAGAGAGAGAATCGCGTCGTTGTATTGGTATATGTTTCTTCGTGATCGCATTGATGGGTTTAATGGCAGTTGAACGAGTAATGCCATTATTTAACGCAGCTATCATACTTGGTAATCTTGTAACCCATTCACGAGATCTCATGTTTTTCTGAACTTTATTCAGAGGTATTTCTTGCGCATACAGATGTCCAAATAACCGCTCAGCAAGTGTTCGATTAAATCGCTCAACGATTGCCTGATTGCGATGAATTGCGGTATGTCCTCGTCTGATGTTTTGTCATCAGAGATGATACTGCAACAAGAATTTCTTTGCCAGGATCAACTTGTACTAGTTGTGGCCATCGCGAGGGTCCTCGTTGATAAATTCGTTCAAACGCAGATGCAACTTCAGTTGCTGTTTTAATTGATAGCGGCTCTGCTTCTTTATATCTACTTGCAACGTCAACGACAGTTAGCGCATATTTATATGTGCGTGACTGATGTCCACGAGTTTTAATGGTATCATGTGGTAAAAATAAAATATCTGCTTGATGAACTTCATTGGGAGCACTGACATCAGAATGTGTGTACTGAATTCTTTTTGGTGCTCGTAGATAAATTTTCCATATTGCCTGTCGCGCTAACTAATTTGCAGCAACAGAACGTGAGACTCTTGCTGCATCAGCAAATTTACTAATCGCGGCTCTACCCCTCCAATATCCTCTTGGGCTATAATAAACCGATTCCATTAAGACAGTTATATAATTAATTACCAGCACCTAGCACTAGTTTACTCTTCATGGCAGATTTTACTAGAAAACTAGCGAGTTTTTCTCTTAGAGATTTATTTTTTGATAGAATTTAACGAGTGAATCAACTTCACATCTGCAACATATCGTTGCTGTAAATCCTCGCTTTTATACGCAACATCATGAACATGACACGCTTGATCAATTGCGTTTATTGGATACTCTCCAGGTCGTGGTTGGTCTCGTTCATCAAGCCGGATATCAAGTCGCGTTCCAGGACCACAATAATTATATCCTGTAAGTTGTTTTTCCCCTGGGTATTTAGCCCATGGAGTTCCTGGTAATTTTCCCAGTGAAGCAGCGATATCACCACCTGTCTTTGTTCTAGACGAGATAAAAAAAAATTTGTACCACATTTTACACACTTGCCTGTAAGTGCATACTTTTTAGTTTTCGTTATTATTGTTGTTAATCTAGTGGTGGGGGTAACAATCTGTTGGCAATCCTCTCGCTCAGGAGAAGCACTAGCGCCCGAAGAACCAAACGTTATTGTATAAGCTCTTCTAGGTTACAATCAGTGTACCCAGAGTTAAAATACTGGGTTGGTCAGCCTTTCTACCATAAGTGAAATCAGGACTAACTAGAGCATTCTTAAAATATGGAATTCGTAGAGGGGCCATTATTATTATATTTTTTCTTCCTTATGGTCAGCAAATATTTTAAACAAAAACAGCGTCGGGACATCGGAAAAAATATTTTTGTGCATCTAATGAAATGCATTTTCAGAGTTCATGATCTGGAAACTGTACAATTGTTACAATTTTCCTCATTTGCGCGAATGTTGGCATTGTTCAAATGCATGTAAAGTAGTAGAATTTAGACGTTTCCTTTCAAATAGGCATGTATAATTAAGTGAAGGTGGAATCAGTTCCGTCATGCGTGTTATGATTGTCATATACACCTCCTAGATTAAATGATTTGCACAGCCTTCATGACAGATAGTTTCTTTCTATCTGTCTGTCTATCTATCTATGTATCTATGTATCTATCTATCTATCCATCACGGGCTTTTTTAGTTCATATACTACGTTGAGTAAAGCCTACCTCTCATGTTTATTAGGATCATCATTCCCTCTGTTACTTTGCTTCTTTCGTCAAAGCAAGGAATAAGTATGCATATACTAGCACTTGGAACTGGTTGCTTTTTATTGTCCATTTTAATTCATTCCGTATGGCCACATTACTGCTAATTTGCTTCTGTAAGATTTTCCAATGAAAATATCCGAAAGAAAAATATTTATGCATACTACATTCATTGCAAGCCATTCACAAAAAAATAAAAATAAACTACGTGCACGAGAGAAGTTCTAAACATGTCATACGACTTCCAAAACGTATCGTCCTTCAGTACACTTTCAACTGAAGCAACGCAATGACATCCTGAGAACAGGGACAAACATGAACACTGTCTCCGTTACAAAGATGAGAAACTGTTTGCCATTATTTCCTGGTTAGTAGCCACCGTGAACTCATCTATATATAAACATGCATTTAGGGTTTACCTGAGAGTGGCTGAGGTAATAATGGAAAATGTTTGACTGTCATCATGGAAATATTCTCGCAGAAACATATTAGATGGGTAAAACTAGGATTTGAAAACATTGCTTTCAAAAGACCCATCTGGCTAGGTTTTGACGTCAGAAATGTTTACCTCAGCACCTACTAACTTGCACCAGCATTTACTAATTTACGTCAGTTATTGATAGAATATTTAAAACTAAATAGAATACCCTTTTAATACAGGATGGATTATATTATGAATATTCATCCATGTCGACTAGCATCTGGGACTGTACAAATATTTGCCCAATTTCAAAGAAAGTAGCCTCTGTGATGGACGATGTCTGCTTAAAGTAACTCACATCATTTTATGACCTTTCCTTTTACCGGATACATGGCACGCACCAAATTACTACAAATAATTAATATTTATTGCAAACGATGTTTTTAACATCATTGGTTCTCTTGTTCTCAACGCAGCTGCCAAATTTACAAACAGGCGAGTTATAACGAAGTCAGAATAAAGACTATATATTGTTATGTATATGTAATTAAATTGCTTGTGTGTTAGTGTTGAAATTCTTTTTTATTTAATTTTTGTTTCATTACATTTTATTGTAATGATTATTTTCATGGGATTCGATATTTTTTTCAAGTAAATTCTGTTTATTTAGAACGTAAAACCTATTACAGAAGAATTATTTTTAGCTCACAGTGGTACACAGTTTTGTAAACATCGAGTGAAAATGATTGGTCATTACCAAAGTCATGCTTGGACCGCGTGTCGGATCTGCTGTAGACAACGTGTCTTATTTTTATTTTTTTTATTATTGAATCCTACAGTAAGATTTGTTCAGTACAATTGAAACTACAGCAGTCCACGTGCAAATTGACATCTATCTCTACTGAGGTGTTCGAGTTGAGTGACCGTGACCCAGTCACGTGATCTATAACTGTGTTTAAATCTAACGTCTTAATAGAGATTTGCTTATTCGTTCTTAACACCTTGAGGGAATAAGGTGTTTTTCTAATTGTTGTAGCCAGTTTGATTTTCATTTGTTTTTGGAATTTAATAATTTATTTTCTGGAGGACAAAACATGTTTACTATTTTTTAAAAGTTCTGGGAGAAAGAAATTCAGTGGAAGTTTATTCTGGAGTTCTATACGGAAACGTGATTCAATCGAGGATCTGTTACCATCAGTACAGACATCATCTGACGTCATCGCCTCAACATTGGAACGTTATCGAAATTCGAACCTGGATTCTATTAGAACTGTTTAGTGATAGGATTTGTATTTTTCAATCTTAGGATTCAATTTTGGATTATATTCACCAACCGTTAAGTCCTATTTCCAATGCTTTACATTGTTTTCTAGGGAAATAAATTATTTTATTAAAATATACAAAGCTTGTTGGCTTCACTCTTGTCTCTTGTTATTTTTGTACGAGCCTACATGTAAGAAGGGAAGATTGGGTTGATCGTCCTTGGATATATGAAATGTGGCTAAAATATTCCCCTAGTTTTTAAATCCCAAGTACTATTTACATTTTGTTTGAAATCTTTAGTGAAAACAACAGGCTTTCATTCACAACGTCATCAAAAGTAGAAACGTTTCTTTCTAGTCCAACTCAGGAGCAGGTGGATAGTCTGAAAAAAACATGAGTTCCTTGAACTTGCCAGAAAGTACGATCTTTCTGAAGCAAAATCTTCCTTAACGAAGCATGAAATTAAAAATATTTTGATTCAGTATTTGGTAGAGAAGAATGTTCTTGATAAAAGTATTTTGGCTTCGGTGAGTAAGTCGGCATCAGATTCTGACATAAAAGTAATGGAATTAAAAAATGAACTACAAGATGGAATTGGAGTTCAGGAAGCACGAGGTTCAGAAAGAGAAAGAACAAATACAGTTGCAATTAGAAGAGAAGCAATTGCAATTACAATTTGAAAAAGAGGAGAGAGAGGGAGAGAGAAGAGGGAGAGAGAAGAGGGAGAAAGATAAACAATTACAATTTGAAAAGAGTAGAGAGAGAGAGATACGAGAGGGAGAAAGATAAACAATTACAATTTGAGAAAGAGGAAAGAGAGCAATAATTGCAGGTGCAATTAGAAGAGAAACAATTGCAGTTGCAATTTGATAAAAAGGAGAGGGAGAGACATATGCAATTACAAAGAGAGAAGGATGAAAGGGAAGTTCAAATTAGAATGAAAGAAATGGAGCTTGCAAGGGAAAAGCACGATCCCACTTTACATACAAACTCATGTTTTGACATTACAAAAAATTTTAGGTTAGTTCCCCCTTTTAGCGAAAAGGAAGTAGACAAATATTTTATTTATTTTGAAAAAGTTGCTGAAAATTTGAAATGGTCAAGGGAGCATTGGACTCAACTATTGCAATGTGTACTTTTTGGCAAAGCCCGAAATATTTATGCATCCCTCTCAGTGCAACAGAGTTCTGATTATGATTTGGTTAAGGAGTGCATCTTAAAGGGTTATGCGTCAGTCCCTGAGGCTTATCGGCAAAAATTCAGAAACTATAAAGAGTAAGCTGGACAACCTTATATTGAATTTGCAAGAGAAACACGGCAGTTATTTAAGAGATGGTACTTAGCCAAGAAAATTGAACATGATTATGAAAGTCTTGAACAACTTATGTTACTTGAAGAGTTCAAAAACTGTGCTCCTAATGACATTAAGAATCATCTTGAATAGCATAAGATTGAAACCTTGGAAAATGGTGCTCGTGCTGTTGATGAGTATTCCTTAACTCATAAAGTTCCTGTTGTAAGCAAAACTTTCACTCAGCAGTCTACTAGTAGAAAGATATTTCAGCCTAAGACGAGTCCTCCTAACACTCGATCTGGCACAACTTTTAAAAATCAAGCTTCTGATAAACTTGATTCAAAATCCTTGTCTATTCCTACGTGTACCTATTGCAAGAAAAAAGGACACGTCATTTCTGATTGCTTCAAATTGAAATATACGCATCAGAATCAAGATAGACCTATCGCAAATGCTCTTATTTCTACGAGGTCAAGGTCACAGTCATGTATTGAGAGCAATACATTTGTTGGGTCTAATAAACCCCAGTCTGATTTTATTATGGATAATTATGAACCATTCATGTCGAAGGGTTCTATGTCACTCTTGGGTGATTTGGCCAATCCTATCCCTATTAAAATTTGAAGGGATACAGGAGCTTCTCAGAGTCATTTATTATCAGGTACTTTGCCTTTTTCTGAGAAGTCCTGTTCTAATGAGTGTTCTCATTCAGGGAGTAGAGTGCGGCTTTGTTAATGTTACTCTCCATTCTGTAAATTTATCATCAGACTTAGTTTCAGGACCTGTGACAGTCGGTATAATGTCTACTTTACCCTTTGAGGGCATTCATTTCTTCCTAATCAACGACCTAGCTGGAGACAAGGTTGTGGTTAATCCACTTGTAACTGACAAGCCTTCTTTGGGTCAGAAAGTTGATCCTATTCAAACAGAATACCCTGAGTTATACCCAGCTTGTGCCGTTACCAGAGCTATGTCAAAGAAAACTCTTGAGAATGATTCTGATAAGGAAAATATTCCTTTAGCTGACACATGTATTGGTCAGGCTTTTGATGAGGTCACTTTCACTTCTAATTTGGATCAATCTAAAGGTATTGATCACTGTGATCCTCTTTGAAATACTCATTCTCTTTTATCTGATCAGGGTGACAAACGACAATCACTTGTCGTCGAACAAGAAAAAGATCCTGAGATCTCTGTTTGTTTCAGAGGGCCCTTAGTGAAACTAAAGCCACTGAAGTGCCTGTCTGTTATTTCATTAGAAATGGAATTCTGATGAGAAAATGGAGACCTCCCGAGGTACCTGCTAATGACGAATGGTCAGTAACCTATCAGAGTGTAGTTCCAAAATCTTACAGACATGAACTACTTAGTTTGGCCCATGAAACTCCTCTGGCTGGTCATTTAGGAATAAATAAAACTTATCAAAAGATCTTGACTCACTTTTATTGGCCAAAATTCAAAAGTGATGTTTGTAAATTTTGTAGATCTTGTCATACTTGTAAAATGGTAGGAAAACCCAATCAGAAGATATATAAGTCTCATCTCCAACCAATTCCTGGATTTGACGAAGCATTTAGCAGAATTATGGTAGATTGTGTTGGTCCCTTACCTAAGGCCAAGTCATGCAACCAATATTTGTTGACCATTATGTGTGCGTCAACAAGATTCCCAGAGGCAATTCCTTTGAGGAATATTAAAACCAAAACCATAGCAAAAGCTTTGATAAAGCCTTTAACTCAATTTGGCCTTCCCAAAGCTGCCCAATCGGATCAAGTGTCAAATTTCACGTCTGGAATTTTTCAGCAAGCTACGCACGAATTAGGCATTCAACAATTTAAATCTTCTGCCTATCACCCTGAGAGCCAAGGGGCCTTATAAAGATTTTATCAGACTTTAAAGGACATGATTCGGCCATATTGCTTTGATAGGAGCAAAGATTGGGATGAAGGCATTCATTTACTTTTGTTTCCTGTTAGGGAGTCCGTTCAAGAATCTTTAGGATTCAGTCCCTTTGAACTAGTTTTTGGACATACTGTGCGTGGTCCATTGAAGTTGGTGAAAGAGAAACTTCTTTCTAATGAAGATACTGAGCTCAATCTTCTTGATTATGTTTCTGATTTTAAGTACAAATTGTCAAAGGCTTGTGAGGTCGCAAGAGCAAATCTGCACTCTACTCAGTCCAGAATGAAATCAAGATAGGATAAAAACTCAAGGGATAGGAGTTTTCAGCCTGGTGATAGAGTTCTAACTCTCTTGCCCAGTCAACAAAATCCCCTTCAGGCCAAGTATTATGGTCCATACACGGTTGAAAAGAAAGTAAATGATTTAAATTACATCATAAATACTCCTGGTAGGCGAAAACAAAAACAACTTTGTCACATTAACATGTTACAGGAGTACATTGAAAGAGATAGCCAAGTAAATTATCCAGTTAATTTAGTTGTACCTGTCCCACCAACCGAGGAATTAAGGGAAGAAATTCAATTCGACGCTGTTGATCTTGGAGCAACTAATCTTCGGAATTTGGAAATTATGAAAGATCTGGACCAGAAATTTTTACGTTTGCAACAACAAGAAAGGAATGAATTTAAACAGTTATTATTCGAATATGAGCACTCGTTTCCAGATATTCCTACAAGGACAAATAAAACTTTTCATGACGTTGAAATTGTAGATTCAAAACCTGTGAAACAACACTCATACAGGATGAACCCTCTCAAACAGGAATACATGAAGAAAAAAAATTCAGTATTTGCTGGAGAACTATTTCATAGAGCCCAGTAAAAGTGATTGGAGTTCACCATGTCTACTTGTTCCGAAACCGGACAAAACTTTCCGTATGTGCACTGATTATAGGAAGGTGAACAGTGTGACAAAAACAGATTCATTTCCATTACCAAGAAACGATGATTGTATTGATAAAATTTTAAATGCCAAGTCCGTCATCAAATTTGACCTTCTGAAAGGATTTTGGCAAATTCCACTAACGGAAAGAGCGAAAGAAATTTCGGCATTTGTGACTCCAGATGGACTATATCAATATAAAGTAATCCGTTTGGGATGAAGGGTTCCCCAAGTACCTTTCAACGCTTGATGAATATGATTACCTCTGGTCTAGAAAATTGTGATGCTTACATCGATGACGTCATCATCTACAAAGACACCTGGAAAGAACATCTAGCCACGATTCGGAAATTCTTTGAAATACTCACTGATGCAAATTTGACAATCAATTTATCTAAAGGTGAGTTCTGCCGTGCTTGTGTAACTTTTCTAGGTCATATTGTGGGACATGGTCAAGGTAAACTTATAGATGCTAAGGTCAAAGCTATCTCTGATTTTTCTCTTCCTGTCAGTAAATTGCAACTGATGCAATTTTGGGGTATAGCCGGATATTATCGAAAGTTTTGTTCCAATTTTTCTAATATTCCTGAACCCCTGACAAACTTGTTAAGTAAGAAAAACAAGTTTCTTTGGACTGAAACATGTCAGGAAGCTTTTGATAGGTTAAAAGCCATACTCAAAAGTGCGCCGGTTCTCACAGCTCCAAATTTCAATCAATCCTTTAAATTATCTGTGGATGCAAGCGATGTTGGGGTTGGAGTATTATTGATTCAAGAAGATAGAAATGGTCTGGATCACCAAGTGTGCTATTTCTCTAAGAAATTAAATAAGCACCAAAGAAATTACTCAACAATCGAGAAGGAATGTTTGGTTTTAATATTTTCATTAACGCATTTTGAAGTTTACATTAGCTCAGCTCCTTCTCCGGTTGTTGTGTATGGTGATCACAACCCCCTTACTTTCATCGTCAAGATGAAAAATAAAAATCAAAGATTATTAAGATGGAGTTTGTTTTTGCAAGAATATAATCTTAACATCAGGCACATCAAAGGAAAAGACAATTTGATTGCAGATGCACGTTCCCGTGTATAGAACTATTATTTCCTGTATATATTATATAAATCATAAGAATTACATCATGTATAATTTACATATGGTAAAAAGAAAGCTTTATATTATAAATCTTTCTTTTTCTTTATGGGGGACGTGTTATGTATATGCAATTAAATTGCTTGTGTGTTAGTGTTGAAATTCTTTTTTATTTAATTTTTGTTTCATTATATTTTATTGTAATGATTATTTTCATGGGATTCGATATTTTTTTTAAAGTAAATTCTGTTTATTTAGAACGTAAAACCTATTACAGAAGAATTATTTTTAGCTCACAGTGGTATAGTTTTGTAAACATCGAGCAAAAATGATTGGTCATTACCAAAGTAATGCTTGGACCGCGTGTAAGCTCTGCTGTAGACAACATGTTTTCTTTTTATATTTTTTTTTATTATTGAATCCTAGAGTTAGATTTGTTCAGTACAATCGAACCTTCAGTAGTCCACGTGCAAATTGACATCTATTTCTACTGAGTTGTTCGATTTGAGTGACCGTGACCCCGTCACGTGATCTATAACTGTGTTTAAATCTAACGTCTTAATAGAGATTTGCTTAGTTGTTCTTAACACCTTGACGGAATAAGGTGTTTTTCTAATTGTTGTAGCCAGTTTGATTTTCATTTGTTTTTGGAATTTAATAATTTATTTTCTGGAGGACAAAACAAGTGTACTATTTTATAAAAGATCTGGGAGAAAGAAATTCAGTGGAAGTTTATTCTGGAGTTCAATACGGAAACATAAACTGTGATTCAATCGAGGATCTGTTACCATCAGTACAGACATCATCTGACGTCATCGCCTCAACATTGGAACGTTATCGAAATTCGAACCTGGATTCTATTAGAAC